>JAOUZG010029365.1:1033973-1055976 GCA_026289955.1 Argiope argentata
AACGGTGCAAAATTAATTTTTGTCTACCCATATATTTGAAAGTGATCGCACGAATACTCCAAAATGTAAATCAATTTTAAATTAATAAAAATTCTAATTAGAATTTTTTTAGAAAAACATCCCTAGACTCATATTTTTGACTTCCAAAGTACGCATATACCAAATTTTGCAGCTCCTGGCCTGACGGCCTGGTCTGCAGGACAAAGAAGGGATGGCATTAATGAATATACTAAAAACCCTTTTATGAGCACTAAGAATTGATGGTTGATGGCGCTTTAACTTCAAGGACAACACAATCGATCTGAAATATCCATTGTGTGGTAAACTTTTTTGGAGCAGCTCTTCGGGGGAAAAACACTCATCAATAAATAGTTTGAAAAGATTTAATTTTGCCAACTTTTGTGCCAGCAAAATATCAGAAAACACTGCCCTTGTAAAATTCTTTCTCTCGCTATGAGACACCTGTTTGACCGTTGTAACATCCGGTCAGGTGTGAGACGAATTGTGTGACCCTCTCACTTTGTAATTACTTCAGACTCCAAGATGAGGGGATTCTCCCCCTTAATGAGATCATTTAGACTTTGAGTCGAATCCAGATAATAAATCACATGTGCGCTTTTTGTCCTTCCAAAGAAATGAATCGTATCTTAAAAGAGGAAGAGCGTCAAAATCTTCGGATGTAAATCTGTCTTTAATGTAGGAGGTCTGCTACGAGGGTGGGTCATTAGCGAACATTCCCACGGTCAACTGGAGACCACTGGGGATATTTCCGAAGAACTATTGGGTAAACGGGTTCTCAAGTGCGCCAATGTGAAAATGAGAGGCAGTGTTATGGCAAAAAATAAAGTGGAAGATTTTGGAGGAGAAGAGGAGAGAGGAGCAAAGGGAGCTTTGGAAAAAGAGTCCGGGGTTTCGAGGTCTTCGGAGGAGAGTTGTTTGAAAGTAGCGAAAGAAGCTTCGTGTGAATTAAACTTCTATTTAAGATCCAACTGATTATTATCGGTAGATTCCTTGAGCTACCCCTGTTGCAGCCTGATTCGCTAACAGCCTGTAAGGTTTTCTTGTGAGGTTGTTTCCACGGAATGAATCGAAGAACTATTCATTTATAACTGTTAACTGAGATGTAAATATTATCAATCATATTGCAACGACTTCAAGATAAGCGACGGACAAGAATATACCGAACTAAGCTCCCACGGAAAAATAACCCTTTGTAGCGGTAGTTACCGGCAACGGAGAGATTTGTAAAATGCAAAGAATGCAGACATCTGATATTCAATACGAAGTACAGTGGTCAGGTTAAGTCCAGATGTATCTTGGCGATTTGTGAGGTCTCCAATGAAATGGAAATGTCTTTGGAACAAACATTGGGGGAAGGAACCAGATGTGTCCCTGTTAATAGATAAGAGACGACCACCTTTCAAACCGACACAGTGGGGACCAGTGGCAGATGGCATTCCTTTCTTCTGGAGAAGAATGCCCCAGCCAAAAAGGAAACCACCTCTCTTTGCTAATCGATGCTTTTCCTCTCACGTGATTGGAAAGATAACTTAGGTAAGATGATCCAATGGAAGCTGGGAACTATCCTGATTGGTCACTTGTCTCCGAAGACCGGTCTAGGAGACTCAAATAAAAAAGGCAAGAAAGAGAGGGATAACAGAGAAGGAAGCCGACTGACGAAGCGAGAGCTAGCGATTGGAGCTAAAATTCAGCTTGGAATTCTATGTAAATTTCTCAGGAGAAAATTTGGACTGTACGTAGGTAGCCGCGCCTTGTAGGCTGAGCCCACGTGAAGTTCATCGGAACATTAGGACCACTGTGCGTCCCGTCTGAAGTGTGAAAGCTCGTCCAAGCTTTAGGTGACCTCCAGTTAGTTAAACAGCTGGTCTTCTGAGTTGCTCTTCGAGCCAGTTCATCACCTTACGTTTCCAGAAATCCCAGTAGGTTAATCGACGAGCGGATAATCCGAAACCTCGGGCTGAATCTTGCAAAAATTTCAAGAATTCCGTCATATATCTTCACCCCCAAGAGAGATTCCTCCCTTATCGGAAACACAGCACCTTCTCCTAGTGGAACTCTGAACTGAATTACTTTTGTGTTTGTAAAATAATTAATCAGGAAGGTGTACCTTTGCGAAATATATATGTATTATAGCTGAAAATGAATAGATTTTTATTTTTCAAAGACCCGAGTTTGTTGTCGGCGCAACTCATCAGTAACCCGGCCCACGACGCTACAATATTGACCTAGATGAGTTCCAGTTGCTTGTATGTACATAAGGATGTAAATAAAGAAATTATCTTTAAATGCTCTCCATTATTTGATTGGACAAGGTCAAGCCATTTCATCCTTTTTTTTGATAAAATTAAATTTAATATTTTTGAATCAGATGGAAAGGAAATAGTATATCGAAAGGCAAATACCATCAATTGAAAACTTGTGACCTATACAAAACATGAGTAGTCATGTAATAATTTGTGAATACATGTTTTTCAATGGAGTTGGTGAAATGGTATTTGTTGAAGGCAATTTAAATGTCAAACAATATATAACGTAATTTATTCAATAGCGCTTCAAAATCGGGAATTTCTAGTTCGCTTTATTTTCAATAAGAGGATGATTCCAAACATTCAGCGCACAACAGAAGGTTCTGGTTGCTGCATAAAGTTTTATAAAATCAAATTAAAAACGCCATCGCAGTAACCAGAAGAGTTTGAAAGTATTTGGATTTCTGTTGTTGTGTAGCGAGAATTTTTTTAAGTTGTGACCTGCTCTTTGTTTAACAACAAGATAGGTAAACAGGAAGAGGAGGAGGAACGTCAGTGACTGACCACTTTATGGCTAGGGGCCATTTGCTTCGATTTGGTGAATCGGTCAGTGTTATGGATGGACTATGCTCCTTAAATTATTTATGTTTATCATAAGATAGCAGTCGGTCACATCAAATCCGGTCGACGTTCAGTGGTGGTGCGGCGGCCGGCTGTACACAAGGAGAAGATAATCACCAGACCTCAATCTAATCTAAAATTTTAGGCAATTTTTGATAAGCAAGTTAGGATAAATAAAATTTCTAATAAAGCTGATCTTAAGAAAGTTCTTGAGAGTAAATGGCTAAAAATCAGTCACAAATCCTGTCTTAAATTGATTTAATCAATGTCAAAGTAATTACAATCAGTATTCGAAGCAGAAGGTATGTTACTAAATATTAGAATTTTTTAAAAATTTTATTTGTTGCGCTTTATTCTCACCACTAGTATGCACATAATTTTTTGAAATCACAAATGTTATTTCTTTAACTTTTTATAACTAAATACGCTACATTTTCATTGGGGGATTCTTTTATATTTATAAATGCGATAAAACAAAATCATTTGGTGTGTAAAAATTATTTTAGCTCATTGTATATTTAAAAATTGTGTTCACGACCTTTAGTTCAGAAAATTGAAGAAGCAATAATACAGTTTCATCTCATTATTTATACTCAAAGCAAAGAACCATCTCGGTGAGTTTGATCTGAAAAGTTAGATTGATTATTCAAACAGAATTATTATTTCTGTAAGCAAACAAATGAATAGACTTATGCTGAACAAGATCTATAATGAAACAAGTGATATCGATTATGAAATTAAATTTCCTAATAATTACTTTCAGATATCATCTAAAAAGTTTAATTAATATTTAAAAATTACATCAGAAATGTTTTAAAATAATCGTCATCCCTTGTTAGGATTCCGCTCTTTTGTCCTGAGACACTTTTTTGACTGCTGTAAAGTTCCCTGGTCCCCACACTTGATAATTGGCATTTTCGATCAGCTGGGTCATCAACTGTGTAACACCCTTACATTGTTAAGCGCCTCCAGACTGATACATGGGAAATTCTTTTCTCTAGTGGCATAATTTGGCCGTTAGTCGAGACTACATAAAGAGCCACTAGTGAGTTTTGATAGTTCCGAGGAATTCGTATCTTAACAGAAGAAGAGTGTCAAAGCCTACGAATGTAAACTTTTTGTTATTTCAAAGGGTCAGTTACAAGGGTGGATCATTGTCGAGCCTTCCCACTGTCAAATGGAGATCATTGTGGTTTTTTTTCTGAATAACTATTGGGTAACAGGGAGCTCAAGTTCACCAATGTGAAAACGAGAGGTGGAGTTTTAAGAGAAAATACAATGCGAGATTTTTGGAAGAGAGGGTCGTTTTTTGAAAGAGGTCAGAGAAGCTTCATATGATCCAAGCTTCTGAATTAAGCTCCTCCCGATGAGGATTGGTGGATTTCGCTGTAATAGTAATGCGTTAACAGCCTGGTAGCTTTTCTTGTGAGGTTGTTTCTCCAAAATTAATTAAGGAACTATTCACGTATAACTGTCAATTGTGGTGAAAATATTATCATTATATTAACTTAGATAAGAACGATTTGTTCTTATGTACATAAGGCTGTAGATAGAGAAATAGTTTTTAAATGCTACCCTTTTGTCTGATTGGACAGGATCATGTCATTACGTTCTATACCCAGGTACTAAAATTAATTGTAACGATTTTTTAAAAAAGGCGAACTCGCTTCATAATTAAGAAGAGAAAATCTTATTACTGGTTTCGGAAACTCTACTTTAAAAGTAGTTGAATGATTCTCGAGAAAGAAAAGATTTACAGAAACTTTTGAAAATATTCCGAAGTGAAGACCAATACTTCTTTTTTTTTTAATTCTGCATCCTCATGAGGAAGGTGAATTTAATATTACTTTTACGATAAACCGGTCAGCTTGCAGGGAATCTCTCATAAAACTTCCCTTCTTGTGAAACTTGCAGGCTCAATGATATTGCCCAGTTTCATTGGTTGTAATGATTAATTGGCGATATTTCTGTTGCCCCTTCTAACTATTCGATATTCAATGTGTTTTGAAACACCATCAGCTGAAACTGGAGTCGATTTCTCTCTCTCTCTATTTTGTTTAACTTAAAAGATTCTTTCGAACCCTTTTATTTGCTATTTTTAATTTACTGATTTGAAGAGTTAGAATAATTTTATGCCGCGTTTGCTTTTTTTATGTAAAAATTATTATTATATTTCATAATGCCATTTTTTTACTTCAATTAGAGAGCTTTTATTAATGGAAATTTACTAAAACTATTTATGAATATAAAATTTTTACTCGAAGCGGATTATACATTTTTAATGCTACAGCATGATGCATTGTCTCATTTCGTATCACATTTAGTTTAGTTCTAGTTTGAAAAACAAGTAAAAGACAATTCAAATTATTATAATGGCAAATACCGCATAAATTGCTGAAGGAGAAATGATCAGCAGCCATTGTGAGTTAATATTACAATAATCTCTTGTAACTTGAAAAAAAAAATGCTAAATTAAAGCAAATGTTAGAGTGGTGGTATTTCATTAGGAAAGGACTCTTTATAAACAAAGAGCGACAGATCTTTTGCTCACCGGACAAAATATTGAAAAATGCGCATAGTTGGAGAGAAAATTGTATCACATAATAAGAGCTACAAAATCTGAGCAGAAGTTTACTGTTTACTTCGCACCATGCTAAACATGCAGACGCTGATTTTTCTGTCTCACATTTCAATTCGCCCTGGTGAAGATGCGGGATTATAGAGAGGTCACGCGACTTATTTCGAAGAATTTATTTTCTTCCGAGTGCTTTACGCGGTCATTATTTTAGGACTGAAATGATGGATGCATGTTTTAAATAAAAGAAGGAATGTACAACAGTTGACGTGGGAGCGTACAGTGATGGATTTACTACTTATTTATGATTGACTACGTTTGCAGTCCGAACTTTCACGTTTTTATAGAATTCGGTCTGATTTATTCTTTTTTTTCTTTCAACGTATTCCATATATCATGGTTGCAAACTATTTGCAATCACAATGAGAGACATCATTAAAAAAAATACCTAAAGTAACATTTTAAAGAATAGTTCAACTAAACTAATATCACTGAAAAGATAATTTTTAATATTTTCGGATAGGGAAAAATTGGATTTGTACAATAGTCATTTCTTAAGCTCTAACGCCATAAAATTTTGTTTATTTTTCCATAACTAAAACTTCTGATAAAAATTCACAAAGAAAGTGCTTTTGCTTTCACTTTTTGTCTAATCTAAAACTGGTCCCTGCCAAATCGGGTCTCTCTACGTTTAACCGAGTTCATCTGTAGAGCTCCAGTAGACAGACACATACGCAAGAATTCGCCTCCATTCGGAAAGATTTATTTAAATCTCAATCCGAGCTTTGAAAGAGCGTTGCCGAGTGGGACTCTATTTATTTAGAGGGGAAGTCGGCGGGCGGAACCGTGAAGACATTTCCCACGCGCATGTCTCCCGGATCCTTCTGAGTACTTTCGTCAAAACCGCAAATGGGACACGACGCCGATCCAAACAACCCATTGTACCCCGAGTCTATTTTTTGCGCTAAAACGGTGTTCAACAATCGAAACGAAAACCGGCCCCGGCGCGTACTGCGAAGCACCGCCGATTCTAGGAAGAGGCTCAACACAAAGTAACTGCTGCGACCACGTGATGGAAAAATCTCCATTTAGTGCACGCGGTGGTGCTGTTTGCATTTTGCTCAAGGTTACTCACGGCGTCTGCGCGCGAAGGAATACGCACGACTTCTGCTGGATTGCCCAACACCTCGCTTTCAAGGTCGTTCCTTCCGAACGGGTGTCGCATCGGATGGTTCTGTGAACGTTTCGGGTTGAACGGGTTTTATTTTCACGAAAACAGTTTTCCTTCTTGTTTTCCGACCGCATCAAGGATGTTTCGGCAGCGAGGGTTGATGACTCGAGTGGCTCAACGGGATCGGTTCTCTTTATTTCTTCATCCGTCCGTCACCATCGATGATTTGCATGAATAAATCAGCGATTTTCCAGATAAAATTTTTTTAAAGAAAATAAATAATACGTCTGTGAGGCATCATTAACCTGGTCGGTACAATGAAGAGTGAATTAAATACTTTGCATCATTCGTGCCGCTGCTATTTCTGGCGAATCATAATAAGACAGATGTGAAGGGAGATAGGGGACAGTATGCAATATCTTTGCTCCTTTTATTTCGTCTTAATAATTGGAAAAATGCGTGTAAAGATTTCCTTCCTGTCCTGCCCCCTCCAAGATTCGCCCATCCCCTCCACCGGCACTGCGCGCTTCTCCTCATCCACACGCCCACATGCAACCACACATACACACAACTCCCAACAGCCGCACACACACACACACAAGCGTATACACAAACCTTCAATGAAAAGACTAATTTCAAGACAAATTATTTAAAATGACATTATTTTGTTTTCAAACTCATCTCGCCTTCGTATTAACAAAGCTTCTGAAACAGTCTAACAAACTTGTTTCTAGCTATTATAAAAAATTAGTTTGTAATTAATGCCTTATTATTCTGCAAATAAATTTTGTTTATAAATATTTTTATTTATTTTGTAAATTAAATGCCATTTCTGGAGAACCAAACTGCCTTTCTTTTTCTCTGTTTAAAACAAAGGACTCAACATATCGGCAAATTTAGTGCCGTCTTTTTTTTTAAAAAAAAGCCATCTTCCATTTTTAATTTATGAAATTATGTCATTTCCTAATTAGATGACACATCCTATTTGGCACAACTATTATTTTCATTCCTATAATAATAAGGATCATTTGAGCATTTCGAAGTAATTTTTGCATTTTAAATTGATTAATAATTTCACTGAATTGCATATTAAATTTTTTTAAAAAATTCAGTCATTCGATGCACGAATCAGTCTCATTATTATTTACAAAGAGGTTAAATAAGAGGTTTTTGGCAGAGGAGAAATGAAATTCCAAATACCATCGCAGGATACCCATCGGGAACAGTTCAGCTTTTTCAAGTTTAATGTGAAGGAATTTTGGTGAAAGCAACACGGCAAAGTCAAGACAAAAATGCATGTTTGGATGCACTGAAAATGGTGTAATAAATGTTTTTAATATGTTCCTGTTATATCATTCATTAAATTTTGGGACATTTTGTAAAACTTATTATTGCACCCTCAAGTTTTGAAAATTTTGCATAGTTTGCCATCGAAATGGAAATAATTATTAAAGACTATTACAGTTACATCAGCTGGGCTGCGGTACCTGGGGATAAGATCTCGGACTCTAGACCCGATTTCACCAAAAATGCGCCATATAAGCGAGTTTGGCGCACACTAAATCCGTCCGGACGAAGTGTACTCACTAAGATGTGCGGTGGAAGTTTGGAGAGAAGGAAGCCAGTTAAGGTGACATTCTCGTCATCTGACAGCTGTTCAAAATGACAAGATCCGATCAAAAATAGCCACAGTGGTGGTTTAAAACTTGACGCTAGTAAAACTAAACTAAACTAAAAGTTCCACAAGCGAGATTTTTTAACTTACAAAACTTTCCCGTCTCTCAAGCTGCTCAGCAGTTAGTAAAAATGTATTGTCTTCAAGTGTATGCAATAACATCTTAATCAACAGACTTGTCTCGCTACCTCATTCCTGGTTCTTTTCTCTTCCGTGATTTCTCTTTTTTGTGGTGTTTTTCTTCATCCCATAAAATCTACTCGCTCCCATAAAACGCCTATAAACACTTGCCCAAACCCAGGCCATATCACAATGGTGCGTCCTCCTCAAAAGGATACACCACGATATTTATAAATGAGGCATCCTCCTTCGCGACTTCTGGCCCATTGTCTCTCGCTTATTTCTTCTTGACAGTGACTGTCATTGTTCGAGACATCCGTTTTCGAAGTCACCATTATTTCCTCTTTTCGGAATGGGCAGCGAATGCGGAGACGGATTCCATCGGTGGCGTGCGTCGCCCTTTGTTTCGCTCTTCCCCAATTGTGTGGCGGAAAATCCGGCTGGACAAGGGTCGGTCTGCCCAGAGAGGGGAAAAGTCACTTTATCATTTCGGAAAAGGAAAATTGTTATGACTTTCGGCAGGGAAGGAATTGTTTTTGTGGTAAGGAGATTATGCTAGATGAAATGGGAAATTCGATCCAAATATTTAACACAATAATCGACCACAAAAATCGAATTATATTCTGGCAATAAACACATTTTTACGAGACTGCCGGCTAATTAAATAAATATTTATGATACGAGAATAATATGGGATTAAAGGATGCATTAATCCTTTGTATAGAAGATAAATACGGTGAAATAAGAATGAGAACATTTCCAATAAGAACAGAAATTCTGATAATGAAGCAATCTGATAATGATACCGATAAAGGTATCTTGTAATTCAGTAGGAGTGGTTCAGAAACGAGTGCTTTTTCGAAACATATTAACCAAGAAGATACAATAAAAATTTCATCTGTAAGTAGGCACATTTTTTTTTAATTTCAAAGTTAAGTTTTATGTTCGTTGCAACCGAACATATATATTATAGCCAGCATATGGTATGAATTTCTTCCAATTTTATCAATTGAAAATTCAGTGGATGGTTAAATAAACGGCTCTGAAGAGCGAGCGGTGTTTCCTCCTTCTCGCACACGTTCACCCACCTCTAACCCCAATTAACTGGTCAAAAATCGAATATCAAATTACTCAGACTTTAATGACACTGACGGCCCATTTAGACTGCGTCCAGAGTTTATTTGTATCTTGTACCAGCAATGAATCATCTTTCAAAAGATTTTCTTCCGAATTGCTCTTTAAATATCATCAAAGTATTTTTTTTTTTTTGAGGAATGAGTTATATCCCAAGGAAACAATCACATAATAAAGCAAAAAGGTTTATGCATACAGAGAAGGACTTCTGGGAGCTTTTAACTTGAGCGGATGAGTGCTGAGCAAATTTTAATGCCGAGTGATCTGCACGCACAAGTTGTGACGTTCAGCCATGATCTAAGTATGCCCCACATTTTCATTTCTTTTCTCTCTTCTATTCACATTTTCTTTAGTTGCTTTTACCCTTATTCTTTTTTCATTGAACTCCCGATATGGAAAATTAGCAGAATGAAAAAAAAATGGAAAAAAATGCATAACATGATTTGAGGGGTGCTACAACCCTCAGTCTTATTGGTCGAGTCTCATACTAGCATGACTCTTCGGACAATCTCAAGATGTCGTCGGTCCAAAAGCTATAGAATGATCTGAAGCTATAGAATGAAATGATCGGAATTTAGTCAAACTTAGAGATTTCTCTAGGTGATATTGTGAACATCTCACCCCGAGAACCATACCCACATAAAATGACATATATGGGAAAACTGAGAAGGGGTACTCATTCAGTATGTACCAAATATCAGTGCCCCTTCCCAGTTTTTTTTTTTTAACTTCAATCCTTTTTATTCCCTCAAAAAATATTATGTCTAGGTGAGAGTAGAAGTTAAGTCTAAATAATTATATATAAAATTATTAGTTCAAAAACATTTTGGGACTAAGCAGATAGTCAATGTATCTTAATTCTTCAAAAAGAATAGTTAAATTATTTCTAAAAATTAACTAATTGAGTAATTAAAAAGGTAATTATTAACAAAAATAGGATTGAATCGTATAAAAAATAGTTTTATGAAACATCCTCCAGATGCTTTTGAAGTGAAAATGCTGCCCTTCTTTTACCCTGTTGTTCTGTTGGTATTTACTCCGCTTATGTAGCGCTCTGCTCAATACGACCCGATTCAGAAAACCCACCTTTCTTGCAGTGAATGGCGAGTTGCAACTTAAGAAGTGGTTTGAACAAAAGCTATGTAAGTTTAAAAATGGATATGATAATATAAATCATCTTCAAAGATAACAGAAAAATATTTGAAATAGAAACTTACCTTTACTTACGATTTGAACGGTAGTATCTTACATGAGATTTGCAAATGTGATTCTTACAATTGAAGCATGACATATTAGATTAGTTTCCACTGCATGACGGACAGAAATTGTAACTTGCGTGCTTGATACCCATTGAAGTATTCTCAGCCAATCCCGAAGGTACGCTTTCCTTTTTATCTGCATTCGTTTCACTATTTTTATTGAACTCTCAGTTCTTGATAGGCGCGACCTCATGGTCTAGTCCATTTGTTTTCATTCCATTCAATATGTATTGAAGTAACATAGAACAAATGCATTATGCACAAAAGTGTCAAGCATATTATAGAATACTATCAGAAACCAGCTATCTGTTTTTATTTTTCTAGTGTATGTATTTTATATTCATCCTATAGTTATATCTATTAATATTAAAAGTGGAAATGTAACTTTTGTATGTTTATTTGTTGCCGCATTACAAGTCAAATTATTAGAATTCTAACAAATAAAGTTGCCGAACTTTACCTAAATTTACTTTGGAGAATGAGAATATGGGCCAAAAATAATTTCGCTGATACTTGAACTAATGAATAATCAAAACTGAAGCCAAATTTCTATTAGTTTCATTGATATATTTTGAAAATATTATCTCACGCAAAGATGGTTACTAATTATATAATCTTAAGTTATCCACATTTTACACAAAATTAATATTTAAACATTTATTTTTGAAGTATTTAATTTCATATATTCATTTATTATGATATATTTAAGTTACGTAAACGTTCCGACAAATTTTTAAAAATTCTTTAAAAAGAAGATTCGATTCTAACATTAACGCATTAATTTAATTTAGCAATAATGGTATTTTTTGAAATTGAAATAATATCCGTTTCCTTGTTTCATTAAACCTTTGAATCGAGTGTCTTTCTTCTGTTTAAAGACGTTATTGCGTCTCAGATAACTTTAGAGCTGAGAATATTACTTTAGAAATTGAAAGCTGTTTAATAATTTTATATCTTATTCATTAGATTCTCTCTGTTTCAATTCAAGGTTAGATTTTTCACGTCATGTGTATTAAGTGCACAGGGATTATTTACGAGATTTTCATTACTTCTAAAATTTATAGATATTTTTAACCTCGTAATCACAATCTTTGACCTAAAATAATTGCTTAACACATCATCTACAGTTGCATAACAGTATTATAATCCAAAGCAAATACTAATTTCGTAAAAATTAAAAAAAAATATTTATTAAAGCTTAATATCGAATGCAGAGTTTTATTTTTTTAAATATAGTATATCAACTAAATATCTTAATTTAATTTCCGAAGTAATATATATATATATATATATATATATATATATAATTTTTTAAAAAGTTTAGGTAATTTTTGAAGCAAAGAAAAATTTTAACGGGCGTTCAATTATATATATATATATATATATACACACACACACAAGCAGTGAGACATGGATTATTATGTTGTTTTTTTTTAAATTTAAATATATGACACACGGGATAAGAACAACGCATCTCAAAGGCCATATTGTTAAGATACATTTTTAAGAGCAAAGTTAATAATAGGGGACAAAAAATGACACGATTCCTTTTTATGTTCCCGATATAAATTTACTATGCAATAAATTCCTTTCAGAACCAAAAAAAGAAGTAAATATATTCAATTATTAATAGCTCGTTTCTCCACCAAAGTCACTTATATCATATAAAAGTGTTTTTAACATTGTAATTTCTATGCACGGGACTTTTAGCATTGTTATAACTTTTACTGCCTTTTCTCATTCAGTATAGAGTGTCATATGGCGAATAAAGTATCATCATCTGAACTTATTTATGTGAATTGCGAATTCACGTTGAGTTTGGCTAATCAACTATATATTAAGGATCGATGTTTGCCTTTGCCCTAATCAATCAAAAAATAATGTCAAAAGTTCACGATGCTCTTGTTTATGTCAGAAATGATATTTACGTACGGAATTAAAGTAGTAGTTTGAATCTGAAAACGAATATAAATAACTAAAGATTAAAATGCGGGAAAAAAATCACAATTCGCGTTTTAAAGAAGTTTATTTTAGTTCGAGGAGGGGGATGAGACTTAAGAAAAGCATTTCATTAAATTCAAATAATTTACTTCATAACTTTGTGCCTTCTGATAATGACGTCCATGGCACTTACTCTGCCTACCTCACTCTAATGACGACACTGCCCCTTTCTCTTTTACCCCTCTCTCTTTTTGTAAAGAATAATAGAAAGCATGGAGGGTTTTAGTTAAGCTTAGAATCGCTTAACGAAATTCAGCTTAAGGCCGGAAAAAAATATTGGTCTTTTTCTGAAATGAGCTGAGCTGGACCCCTTCCAAAAAACTTTTCTGTATCTGTCAATGCACCCCTCTGTTATCTTTACCGATGCGCCCCTTCTGTGCTTCGGAAAATCTGAAAAACCCTTCGTCAGCGTTGCTTTCGTTTTCAGTCCGTTTCTTTGCTTGCCTTCCCGAATTCAGAACCGCGAATCACTTCAGCTACATGGACATGACGTCACTGCTTGCCTTGCACGTGCGCTTGAATTCGTTCATTTCAGCAGTGGGTAATTCGAGTACGTAAACAACTGAATCAAACTATTTTCAAGTTTCGTCTCGCTCTCTCTCCCTTTAAAGAAAAATTATTTCATTTTACTAGAATGTGTCAAGAAAAAGATTCAGAAAACTGTAATAAGTAGCAATTAATATAATAATAATAATTTTAAAAAAGATAGAATGATCTGTTTACTCGTTAGTCGATTTGTTGTAAAACAATAAAAACGCTATCTGCCAAAAAGACTCGTTGGAAGTGCGAAGCCGATGAAAGGTCGGATAGTATGTTTTAGGAGCATCGCGAATCAATCATCCACCATTAACAAGACACAGGCGTAGAATTCAAAGCATTACTTCCAGTTCGAGAGATGTAATTTTGTTATCATTGAAGATTGTCCAGTTACTGGGATCGATAATCTTCAGATATATTCTTATAGTTTGAGAAAGTTATAAGATGGGCAATTTTACCCAAATATTCTCTATCTTAGAAGTTTCACTTCATAGAATTAGCTCATTGATATAATCAAATGCTCTTTAATAAATATGGTTATGGTTAAAAAAACTAATTGATGTTTAAAAAAGAAAAAATATATATATTTTAAACTAATAAAAAAAATTGAAATTTGGTGGAAAAATTATTAATAAGATGCATTTAGAATGGTATTTAAGGTTGCTTTCTAAATTAAAGTTTATTTTAACCCTTTGCTCTCGATGGTTCGCTTGGGCACCATTCAAGACGGTGCATTATTTTGACGTTTTATTTATTTATTTTTCAATTTTGATTATTGAAAATATCTACAGAATGGTAAAAAGACGGAGATATTCAATTTTAAACTCACACACACACAAATTTGAAGCAATAACCAAGCCCTTATATGTTTAATAATTATGCATCGAATTACTTTTCCAAGTGCAAAGGGTCAATCTTTCAAATAAGCATTTTAGCGACAGTTGCATGTATTCAGTTTATGTACTTAAGTTGTTCTGTTGAGAATCAGCGTTGAACATTGTCCATGTTACAAAAAATGGTGTGGATGGTTTAAAAATAATAATATCGATAAATTTAGCGAACAACAGAGAAAACAAAAGGGAAATACGCTAAGACGAAGCGCTGGAAGCATTCCTGCTGAATTTATTAACCGCATCTCAAAGAAGAACCGAAACAAAAGTAACCAGAATAAGACAAAATAAACTTCTATTTCTTTTAGAAATGACATCAATTGCCCGTCAAATATAAAACCAATCAAACAAAATCTGAAACCTCTCTGCGGGGATGGGTCGCTCCATCCACCGGTTTCACTCATTGCGACTCCTTCAGATTATCATTTGTTTCACTTCATACAGAACATCTTTTTCTGAAGAAATTTAGCTTGATGATACAATTGCAATAATGCTACTAGACGTCCGCCTTCCCGATATCCTCTTATTGTGTGAAGGATGGATGATTGTTACAGATTTCGATGATGCAAGATACTTTGAACAAACTTTTCTTTCACTGTGGAAACAAATATTCTGAAGTTTTTCTTTTTCTTTTCTGTATTCTACAAAGAAAAGAATCCGAAAGAGGGAAAGAAATACTCACTACTCTCCGACTAGAATACGAGCGATTACGGCAGCCAAATTCCTGTTTTGATATATTTAAGGAATACACCGTTTGAGGGTTAACATGAAAGACGAACAATAGCCGGCCTTTTCGAAAAGTGGACAAAGTTGCCCTTTCGCATTGTCAAACATTTCTAATCCCTTTCAAAAAGGAGACCGAGTCTTATTGGTAACTTTCTCGTCTTTTCTAAACTTGTCTCTAACTCGAAAAGAATATTGGAAAAATTCCTGAAATTCTTTAGTGAGAACTGCATTTAACGTTTTCATGTCTTATCGTTGATTTTGTTTCAGTAAGCCCATACATGCTTTTTTCAAACCCTACTTAGTTCACACTATCTCTCTCTATATAAATAAATCTTGTTCAAATTTTTAATCGTCAATAAAATACTTTTTATTCGTCCACCTGAGTTCAAAAATATTTTTCAAACTTGTAGTGAATAACACTAGATTTTAATGTAGCTTTTCCAAATATTAATTCATTAATACCTCAAATACAGTTTTAGCAGTTTGTGAGGAAAACTAAAATCACCAGGCAGTTGCACGATCGGTAAAATGCACCGATTTCCATATTTTTTATGTGAAGGTAAAGAATGCGAGTTTAATTCTCACGAAAATCAATCATTTTTGATAAATTATTTATATAAATTGCAATTATTTAATAAAAATTAATTTAAATAGAAATTTTCTATTTTAATCGAAGTAGGAATTGAATTAATTTTTCATATATAGATAAAGTTGTTTCAATGATAATTAAACTCGCGAAACAATACGGAACCACTAGAATTTGGTAAGAAATCCAAAGCAAAATAATTGCGCAATTTTTAGTTGGGTCTCAAAATTTGGACTGTCAACAGAGGCAAATAATTCGTCCACCTCGTTGTGATTTCTCGGGGAGGCGTTTAAGGCTTCTTCACGTGCCAACAGTACGCGGTGAAACGAAACGGAACGCCCGAAACTGAGTCACGGCGAGCACGCGAGCCCCGCGCCGCGCCGTCAAAACCACAAAAATGAAGAGGGGTGGGTGAAAGAGGGGGGAGGCAGTTTCTTCTTCTTTTTCTTTTCTTTTCTTTTTCAAAAGAACTTAAAGTAGTTGCTACAGTGTTGGCTTTTCCTCACGCGAAGGACGACGGTGTGCAGACAAAGCAGCAGGCGGCTCTCAAACCGAATGTGCGCAGAAGTATCTTGACTCGCCAAACGGAATATTTACTGCATGGTAAAGAAACGTAAATGCACCCTCTGATAAACAAAAATTTACAAGACCCCCTTAAAAATCACTTGGTTTTGCAAATAAATAAAGTATTTCTTAATGCACTCAACATTTCTACTGTCATTTAAAACTGGGGATAAAAAGTAATTTAAGAACTTTTTTCTTCGAAAGATTAATTTTTATTTGGTAAAAAGTACGTCTTCTATCATTGATTAACCATCGCAAATCGAAAATAAGCCATTTGTCGTTGATTATTTGAGCATTTTTGAAATTACATATCTTTTCTTTGTTTCGCATTTTTGTTTCGAGAATTAAAAGCATAAAAGAGGTTTTAGTTCAAAACAACGGGATAAATGTTGCTTCATTTTTAGTGCAAAATCTACAATAAGTAGGTTATTATGTCCATTTTATAGCTTATTCTACGCGTCGAGCATGATTTGAGATCCTTATTGATACATAAAATATTCTTAGGGGAAATTGGTATAGTAATATTAACACGTCCCGTTTTAAAGCAACCTTAGGGCCACTTTGGGATGGACCTCGTAGTTTTGAGCCGTGATCAGATAACGAGAATGACATCTGAGCTGGCATTCCCTTCGGGAGGACGTTTGGCCCCAGCGGATTTAACGTTCATCAGACCCGCTTACGTTTCTTCGGTGGAATCGGGTCTAGAACCTGAAATTCTCCGGTTCCGAAGTCAGACCTCCCCACCAGGCCACCGCGGTGTTTAAAGCGAGGAATCAGATGATGGTCAACATTTTCGGAGTTCAAATAGGATTTAGTTCGGGTAGCAGTCATTACAAAAAATAACAGAGTTAGTTACTTTTGAAGGACACGTTTCGAATACAATAGTAGCAAATTATCTCAAAACAAATTGGAATTCCTTAATTGTGCAGGATAGAAACGCAACTTCGAGCGTTAAAGGGCAATTGAGGGCTCTTGTGAAAAGGTTAAGAGTAACTTCGTTCGGCTGTTCGAATTTGGTAGGGTATTGTAGTGCATCACTTTACAGACCTTTCTTTCAAGCGCCTCTGAACGAAGTCATTTCGGAAGAATAGCAATCGGGAAGTGTGACTTCAGCAAGGAGAGGACCCCTGCTCTTCGAAGTCTCGATGTTCATCGACGTGCAATGGTAGATCGGGCTTTGGAGAAAGTGGTAGAACGGTAGATCGTGCACGGCTCGGTCTTTTTGAAAGGTGAACTGATCCTATTACGATTATTTTTCTAAGGTCAACTGAAGACTTTGTTATTTAATTCTGTAAACAGTACTAAAGATGTTAGAGAGCGTATCTCTGTCACTTTCAAAACAGTGCTAGATTTGCTCATAATATTCCAGAACTTTCGGGGTTTCATGCGCAAATGTGCGTTAAAATTTATAATACTTATTTTTTATTAAAATACAACTTTTTTCAGTTATTTTTTCGTTGCTTTTCAGTTTCACAAATGTTTCCGTTCACTTGATACCATATGATTTCGATTATTATGTGAAAAATTCCTAGTTGTTCTCGTGTCCTTTCAAAAATATGGGTGCAGTAGCTTCTGAGGGTATACACCCCTAAGCACCCGAGGGCAGAAGTCTGCCTTCTAGTTCACGCGCACGTCACAGGCCCCTTTTTATGGGGAGAACCTCATTCCTGCATTTCATTCATTCAATCATCCACAAATCGTAATTTGGATCCGGAACAGAGAACGATCACCTCTGATCCAGTGCCCCCCAGGGGTATTGCACTCGACATGGAGGACTTTGTGACCACGAAAACATTTGACGAGCGGCAGTCGCCATACACTTTTGGAATTTTCGGCCGCCGAGGTTCGAACTCGCAACCTAAGGAACACAAGTTCAACTCTCTACCAGCCAGGCTATCTAGGCCTGATAAATTCGTTAAATAACTTAAATATTGTCACAATGATTTCAATTTATTAAAATACAGATCTCAAATAAATAATTTTCTTCGAATAATAATTAATAAATTATATTAATTTCATAACTTTTTAAACTTTTATAAATATTTTACTCAACTTAATTCCAAAATTCGCCATTTTTCATGTATGGTAAGACATTTTAAAAACAGAAACTATTCTAATAATCTGTTTCTTTCTATTCAAAGCAGCTGTCAACTTTTTAAGTCAGGAATGGTTGACGATTTAATTTAGAATCAATTTCAATTTATATGAAAATTAGTTTAATTAACGTGAAAGTGAACATCCTTATGTTTTCATTTATATTTTTGTGTCTTATTCTATTACTAACCACATTTGACCCTGATTTAGCAGACGGAGTTAATTAATGGTTGCTAAAATTTCTAATTGAATATTTTGAGTAGTTTGGTTTTAAAGCTTAATTTAGCAATTTCAAAATTTAATTGACAAATTCCTCATACTCTTTTAAAAGCTCCAGTCAGCTATTCATATATTTTCTGCATTTTCCCCTAATTTTTAAATTTTATTAATCTAATTATAACAAAGTAAAGAACAACAGTTTAAAATTGGGCTCACTTTAAAAATTTTTAATTATTACCTAACTTTGAAAATCAAGCCATAACTGCAAACCCAAAATAACAAAATTTTTATTTAATTCTTAATTAAATTTTATTAAATGCCTACGGTTTCAGCTTAAGACATTTTTAAAAATTAATTAAAATTTGAGATAAGATTAGCAAAAAAAGTGTAATTGAAAATTTACTTTTTCTGAATTATAAGATGATTTAAAATTTATTTTTTGCTGCAATACTCTCAGAAGTTATGGTAAAATAAGCTTCAAATTTTGATTAATGATTAATTAACTAAAATGTTAGAGTAGTTTGAAATAATACCAGAAGTTAACTGCATAATAAAATGAGTTGCTTCGAGTTTCCGCCCTCCAAATTCAGTCTATAAGTCGAAAGATGGGCTTGTAGAGCTCTAACGTACACCCATTCGCCTTTAGTTAGCATTCTAATTGTGATTTTTCGAGTCAATTACATTATTTTTTATAGTATTTGAACACAGATAAAATAAAAAGGAAACTCATTTACTGTAATTCTTGTTATTGGTTCAGTTGAAAGAAAATTAGAAAAATCGATAAATTTGTAACTGATTAAGAATTCAATTAAAATTTTGAAATATTCCTTCTTAGTGAGTAACTCTCTATTCGAGGAAATAACACCTTTTACACCATTTCTATTCGTGTGTGTTTCCTCATGAGTGTCACATGACCTACTATACAAAAGATTATGAAGATTATTATCTTAGAATTATTTCTTCTACTAAATAAAAGGAACTGAAATATTAATATTTCTAAGCTATTATTTCCATGGCGCTTTCATGTTGAATACTACCTTCTCTTTTCCACGTGAGAAATGGTGATGTTCGTACATATGATCTTGATGGGGGAGACTCTAAAAGGCGTTGCGTTGAGCACTGACCTGCAGTCACTTGATTCCGGATCCATTGAATCACATCCGAAATCAGCTGTCTGCGGACATTTCTCACCCTTCCTGTACCACGCGCTGACATAATTCGGATACATTCTAATATTATTGTACGGAAGTCAAATAAGGCCTTTCAATCTCCGAACACATCGAGGCCAATTCGCTCTCTTTCCCCTTCTATTTTTCACGGGCAAGGGAAAAATTATTGAGCTCGTTTCCAAAAAAAGAGTTTTAGTTCAGTTTGGTTAGATTAACACATTTTAGTTTTAAAGCAACTCTAGCAACTCTAGGGATGTGCCTCGTCATTTGAACCACGGTGTAACGTCTTGGACCGGGCATTCCGTTTAGCTGCGCCCGAAAATAAAACTCAATTCTTTGAGTAATTAAATCCAGAATTATTTCCAGCTATTCTACAGATATATTACACACAGTTACACTTTTTCCTGATTAATTAGGTTACAAGCACATAAGTAGAATTAGATCAGAGTTCCACTAGGGGAAGGTGTTGTGCTTCAGATCAGCAAGGAATCTCCCCTGGAGGTGAAAAGATAAGACGGAGTTTGGGACAAATCCTGCAAGATTCAGCCCGAGGGGGTTTATCCGCTCTTTGATTAACCTGATGGGATTGCCGGAAACATAAGTTGTTGAACTCGCTGGGAGAGCAACCCAGAAGACAAAGCTTTCTAACTAATTGAAGTTCTCCCAAAACTCGAATGTACTTTCACGCTTTCGACGGGACGCACGGCGGTCCGAATTTGATTCACGAAGTTCAAGTGAACTTCACGTGGACTCAGCTTATAGGGAAAGGCTGCTTACGATACACTCCAAATTCTCTCCTGAGAATTTCACACAGAATTCCAAGCTGAATTCTCGCTGCTCCAATCATTAATGCTCGCTTAGTCGTCGGCCGTCTTCCTTCTCTATCTCCTATCTTTTCCCATCTCCTTTTTATTTGGATCTCATAGGCAGTCTCCAGCGACAAATAACCCGGCAGAATATTTTCCAATTTTCATTGGATCCTCTGACCTAAGATACCTTCCCAATCATGTGAGAGGGGAAAGCATCGATTAGCAATCTACAGATGGTTGAATCTCTCTTCGATTGGGGTCATCCCCGAGATGAAAGGAAGGGTCATTTGCCGCCAGACCCCTTTGTCGCTTTGAAAGGTGGTCGTCTCTTATCTATTGAAAGGGACACGCCTGCTTCCTTCCCCTGATGTTTTTTTTTCCAAACACAGGTCCATTTCATTTGCGAACGCACAAGGGGCACAGACACATCTGGACTCAGATCGACAGCTGTAACTCGCCATGTGTACCAGATGTCTAAATTCTTTTGCTATTAACACATTTTTCCGCTATCAGTGAATTCTTCAGCTATCAAGGTTTTTTTTTCTCGTGGGAAATTTAGTTCATTAAAGTTATCTCCGCCGCTTATCTAAAGTTGTCACAACGGTCAGATCACGAAAAAGACATCCGAGCTGGCATCTCCTTCTCCAAACTTCTCACTCCACAGGAAGGACGTATGGACCCGACGGATTTAGCGTGCAGCTGATCGGCTTACACGGTGGTTTTTTGATGGAGTCGAAAAATTCGAACCTGAAACCCTCGGGTCCCGAAGTCGAGACCTTACCACCAGGTCACCAAGAGTTAAAAAATATTCAAAAACATCATCGGAGATGGGGTGGAACTTCACTACTAATTCAGAATTTCGATTTTCCTTTCCTCCCTGATCATTCATCAAACCAAGTAGCAAATTTCAAAAATTTGGAATTCTTAAAAATTGGTATAACAAATGAGCACTTATTTGGATTAAAATCCAAGATTGCTGTTTATAAATCTAATTTCTATGGAATTAAATTTTCCTCAATTTCGAATTTGTGCAATGTCTTAACAAAATGATCGGGAACTTTAGGACATTGAAGCAAATACATTTGTGAAGAAAAGCGAATTTTTGAAAAATATATCCCGTCATTTTATACGCTTAATTCAAGGTGCACACATATAAAAAAATATATGAAATATTTTTTTTTTTCTTTTTCAAATAAAACTGCAAATGGACAAGGAAAATACAAGTAACAGATGAGATAAGTCAGAAAATATATTTGACAAAATATATTCTGCTTATGAATATTAAAATTTAAAAAAATTAAAAAATTCTTTATTTTTATTATTATTAAAACTAATTATTTTTTATAGATACATAAATGCACGATTTAAGATAAGAAAATGTTTTTAAAAATCATTAGTTTAACTATCGGCAAAGCATTCCATACTTTTGCCAAACAGTACCGAGAAGCTCGATAGAATCAATAGTTTTCTATCAATAGGCGCTTTCGCAGTCGGTAGTTCTTAAGCAATCGATACTTTTCACCCAAGAAAAACTATTAAAAGGTCAATACTATTGATGCAATGCAAGCCCTTTAATTTTCAGTGCA
>JAOUZG010029365.1:1056376-1070628 GCA_026289955.1 Argiope argentata
ATCCTGATTCAAATCCAAATTTTTAATTTAAATTATCTAACAAGTGTTCTAAAAAATTTCTGCGGGGTGAATTCCAAAGCCACGAACAATCTATTGTGTAATATTCTATTTCCTATGTCAACAAAGAAATCTCTATCAGTATTTCGTTGTAAATTCACCGAAGGAAAAAATGCCCATTACTTTTCTCTTGTGATCTGGGGTGAACATATGTGTTCCGTCTTTCCTGTCTTTATATAAATTACGATAACCTAATATGAAATAAATTGAAGTTATTTCCAAAAGTTTCTTCTTTTCAGCCTCGCATCTGCAAAATCATCTCTTTATCTCTCACACACCGTCTTTGATTCAAAATTTGGCTATAATGAAGCACGTCATTATGATTTTAAAAATTCTAACGCACGTAGTTACTGCTTCATTAGACTGATGCATCTCAATGCACAATGCAATGATTTTCCCTGCTTTCAGTATCTGACATATTTCGCAGAAAGGTTGTTGCTCTGGTGCATTTATTATTTTTTGCTTTTTTGGCCATATCTTCTCTACAACTTTATGCTGTGACACAGAATGCAGCTCCGTCAGCTCTTCAGTGTTTCTTCCACCAGCTCATCAACACCATTGATCTCCGTCATCTTAGCCAGAGACAAAATCTCATCCGTTAAGGCTACACAAACGCTGTTTCAAATCGCTCGGAGTCGCATCCGACAACGCTAAACAACCAAAATTTTTATCATGTAGGTACGAAGGTTCTCTTCGAACAGTCGTTCAACAGAGACTGATACAGGCCAATCCTGCATATGACGTCACGGTGTCATCTCAGGACCCATTCTTCGAAACATTGCTCGTTAAGCGAGCAATGTTTGCAACATTGTAATTGCTCATTGTATTTACAATGTAGCATTGTAAATGCATTGTAATATTGTAACAATGTAAACATTGCTCTTTTGCATATCAAAAAAGCGTCTAAGTACATTTTGACATAGTCTGAAGTGGATGTATGCCAAATTCGATCGTTCTAGTTCAAGAAGTCTCTCCTATTGAACGCCAACATACACATAGACAAAATTTTCCTTTTAATAATAGTTGAGATGATTGGCATACTCTGTATAAGTCTACTTTCCCGTTTTGGGGTTTCAAATACTACGAGGTTGAAAGAAAGTGTTAAGGACAATGCTGAAAATTTCTATGGTCTAAAACTTGCAAGCTAATCTACACTCGATTTGGCTGTCATTATTGTACTGATCAAATGACAGATATTTAATGTATTCAGAGGCAGGAGGCGATATTAAATTTTTTTGTGAATTCTCCGTTGATTGTAATCAACTAATTAACACAGCAAAGGGCAGCATGTTCTGTTAATTCAATCGTTTGCATATTGACTAACCCCATCTCTTCAAAAAGGAAGCACCGCATCACCCATTTCTAGAAGTTGTGGTTAAATCTCGAGATTATCGAAATCGCGTATTTTGTTTTTTTCCACTTCCGATCTGGCAGTTAGCGATAACTAATATCTATTTATATACTGTGGCTCTAATAATAATAATAATAAAAATGTGTAGGAAGCGTCAACTACGTGACATCCGAAAGGGTTATCTTCGGCCTTTTCAGCGCCGCTGCCGCGACTTTCGGACCCGAGGCGGGGAAATTCCCTTTCATTATCTCTGCCTACGTCACAACCGCTCCTCAGAATAGCATTAAAACCACTTGTAAACAAATAAAAACCTGCTGAAATGATTTGGGAACGATTTGTTTTCGCCTTATTCGTGTCACCGAATGGGACAGAAATTTTAAAATATGTTTTTCCCCTATTTTGCGGGGAAAGTCTGGTTTTTGTTCGTTTTCCGCGAAGAGAGGGAATCTCTCCTTCCCGGTTATTGCGTCACGGAATGGCTTCTGAAGTTAATTTATGTTTAAATCAGAAAGCGAATCAGGACGTGAATACAAATTTCGAAAGTGTAAGCGCTCCCATGTTCATTCAAACCTACTGTCAAGATAATCTTGTGGTGCGGTTTATCGAGTTTGATGACAGCCAGAACAGAGGGACACTTTTTTACATCACGTCCTCACCATCGTTTTCGACATAATGAAAAGAAATGAAGCCTTCGAGTCTCATAAAGTGAGAAGGAAAACACAAAAATGTCGTTCTTCGTAGTCAGTTTTGCAGGTGAAGAAGTGAAGTGCGAATTGGAAGAAGACCATTCAGTTAAGAATCACTGCGAGATTGGCAAAAACACCACGTGAAAAAGATTTCATCAACTTGAAAGAATTATATTTTATATTCTGCTATTTAGACATGTTAACAGCGAATGCATTGTACAAAATATAAAAGGATTTGAAAGCAAGTCAAGGGCATTCAAATTTTTGGTTCCTCTGAAATGCCCTAATAAACTCTCTTCCCTCCTCCCTTCCTTCCAAAAAAAATGAGTTTCCCTTCCCTCCGACGAAATGAAAATTCTGGACGACGAAATTTTGATGAGATAGCCTGAAAAAGGGGAGGGAGAAGGTGTATCGAAGTATTGTTTAAGAAATCGTAAAGAAAACATTTTTTTTATTTTATTTTATACGAAGATTTACGACTTCCAATTTAAAATCAAATCGCTCTCGTCAGTTGAAAATCTCGTTGGAAATTAGATGAAACATATAAGGGGTTTGAATTCTTCGTCTGGCCTTGTAAGATTTAGAAGAAACAACTACTTTAACGTAATTCAATTTGCGATCAGACAACATTCCTACATAATTGATTTTAGATATTCCGACAGCTTTTCACATAGCTATTTTTAAACATTTAATACCATTAATTATTTTCTGAAAAAAGTAGCATCAGAATCTAATGGTCACCATAGCCATTTACATTCTAGTGCATGATACTAAAATCCAATTAGTGGGTTATTACATTTGATTTTCCTTCACCAATGTTTGGTGTTTCAATCTTCTAATTCAGATTTTACTTAGTTTCAACATTTTATTACTTTTGGAAAATACATTTTTGTTATTTTGGAAGTATTTATAAAATAAACGATCAAACAAAACCGATTTTAGTTTAATGTGTAAATGTACCGATTCTGGAATGTTTTCTTTCGTAAAATATTTGACTACGCTCGGAAAAATACCTAACCGACATTCTACTATAACTGTCATTATTTATCGAAGATGACACTATTTGATGGAAGCAAAACATTTTGAAATTCGGAAACATCACAAAATTTCATTCGTGCTTTTTATTATATAGATTATCCCTGAAATATCTTACAAAGTTGGGGGAGGGGTAAGACCCGAACCCCTGAAAATGGAGACAAAGGGAATGAATTCTGTTTTATCATCTCTATAAAATTGAAAATCGTGCGTTTGTGCAGCGAAGAATCGATGAACCTCCCGGAACTCCGCAAAGGAGCCATTTCCGCTGCTCAGTCTTGTAAAAAGGAAGCATTACAGAATTTATTGCACGCAGTTATCGGGCGTCAGTGATGACGTCGCCCGTTCAGGAGGGAATACATTTATGTGCTTTAAGATGTGGAGAAAGCTCTTGTTTCATAACTGCCCGTCTTTCGAGTGGAAGGAGTAATTTTAACTAATTCTTATTTCTGCATATTTTTATTAAAATGCAACTGAGATACGTAAACTTTTAGAATAAGACTAAAGACTTTGAGAACTCATAATGATCCTTATCAGATTTTGGAATCCCTCGTTCACTTTCAGAAGAAAAAATAGCGATAATGACGCAGTACGAAGAAAGACGAAGTTCGTTAGAGGCCAGACGAACTGCAAAATTTTGTTTCCTATATGTGTGTGGGGTCCTGAGAATGGTATCCAGAGCCAGACTTAAGCCCTATGAGACCCCTCTTTTAATAGCTGGTAGTTCAGTTCCTCATTTAATCATATTTTGATACTAATCAATGTGCTAAAGATTTATTTCTTTATTATAAAAATGTATTGTTTTCAATGTGTGTGTCGTACGAAAAATAATAATTGACCGGATATCTCTATAAAAATGTATCTAACTATTAGTTAATGTTTATTTCACTTATAACAAAAACCATTTAACTATCATGTTAATTTATAACGAAATAATAAGCTTCAAAGAAATGTTACATAACAGTTCATTATTTTATTAAACATGTCAAGTGGAATATAATATAATCGGTTAAATGAATAATTAAGAATCCACTATGTTATAAACACATAATCAAATGTGATTTATATTATTTAATAATTCTAAGTTAAGCACATTTCAGTCGCATAATTTTATAATTATTATAATTTGAATTTTTCACAAATTAATTCTTCTGTCGCCACTTTCTACTTGACAGTTTCAATAAAATAATGAATTTTTATGTAAACTTATAACATTTTAAGCCGAAGTAATGGCACGAGGGTAGCGTGTCTTCTCCGTGTTCCAGGCATCCTGGGTTCGAGCATGGTTGTTCTTCATCTGTTCTCTCTGGGAGGTATCTGGATGCCCCCCCCCTCTAAAAAGAGTCTGTGCAAGAGAATGCGATGCGTGAGTAGCTAAGACATTGTCTTGGCCCTAGTGGGGATTACTTGAACAAGAGACATACCTTCGGCTTAAAATCTCTGACAGCGACAGCAAGATTGCCCGTGGCAAGTGCCATTAGAAACAACAACTACAACATTTAAAATCACTTTGCCTCCATCCCTCGTCTGCCCAAGATGCTTTAAAATGTCTTTCTATTCAAAAAAACGTTTTAAAAATTTGATTAAATCTCGTTATCTCCACCGAGTCATTTTAAAATTTGACAAAATTTTAAAGATTTTTCATGCCCCATAGGAGGTCGCTTTCTCTCGCCAAAGCGATTGCGGTCCTCGAATCACGCATGTCCTCGGGGTAAGCGTTTTCCTAACCTGGGAACAGGCGTGGGGATGGACTCCCTGCCTTCAGACAACAAAATGAAGTGGAAATAAACGGTTATTAAAATACCAAGAACGAAAAAAGAGTCCAATTCCAAATTTATAAAAAAGAGAAATATTTTAGCAAGTAGTTCAAATTAGTTCAAGAAACATTTTAATAGTTAGTTAAAATTTGGAAAAAGTCTTGTCATAATTTTAATTTTTTCTACAGGAACGAAGAATTAAAACATAAAATTTAAAAAATTAAAAACGTTCTGAAATCCGTTAAAAGGTACTTACTGATATAACATTTGTTATTATTTAATTTTTTCCATTAAGAGTATCATTAAAAACAATTTTTAAATGCTGCTTTCTTTAGCCCATATTCTAATTGAAATTCTAAATATTGATTTGGATAAGGCTGCATAAAAGTGACTATGAGAAAACGTTGCTCTTTTATTATTAATAATCTGACCAACTCTGCCAAAACTCAGATCCTGTGACTTATTGATAGTCATGGCGAAAGCTAATCTCACCTGAAATTGCAGCTTTTTCATCTTTTCTTTTCTAATTGCCCAGTTCCCGTCCGGTATTTTTTAGCATTTTCTGTTTCATCTGATATAACTGACCGATTCATTACAATTTAAAAAAATAATTTAAGGTTAACACGTCTATTGCTTAGGTATTCACTCGATAGCTAGCCGAAAGACAAAAAATTTCTTTTATTCAAAAATATTCAAATTTCTTTTATTCTTTCTTTTATTTAAATTTCTTTTATTCGGAAAGATATTTATTATTGTTGCCACAAACAATACTTCTAAAAGTAGAAACCACAAATAATATTATTTTAAATTCATATGATATTTATTAATTTGGGTTTAATTAAAGCTTTACATTTTTTTTCTTTTTTTATCACTATTTCACCGACAAGTGCAACTGAAATTGAAAAATAATAAATGATGGTATATCACCAAGTTGAAATATACGAGATTCCAAGGAATGACGAGAAGTTTGTCCTTTTAAACAGTTTATTTGTAACAGCAAACTTAACAAGATTTAACAACGCACATATTCTAAATAAAGACATATAAACAATTAATCCGAGTAAATATTAATTTCTAATTATATTCCGAGACAAGGTATATTCGGTAAGCCATTCTAGAAGCTACCGTCATGAAAAAAAAAAACCATATTACACGCGCACACTCACAGATGAGAGCCGAAAACTTTTACATGCATATACACATACTTACGATACCACGTGGGTTTAGCGGTTAGCTCCGCCCACATATCAAGTGATTAAATTCGTTTCCAACAGAAATGCTTACTATGAGGTAATAAAATTTTTCATAAATCATTTCACACAATACGGGCAAAACAAACTCAAATGCCGTGGGTCATGCGACTCTCTATTTGTCACACACAGAGCGAATAAAACTCAATGCGTAAATATTTTTTGTGTAATAGCAAGATAAAATGATTATTCCATTATCAATGAATTTACCATCGTTATAAGTGAAGTCTGGGTGTGAATCAGCGGAAAACCCTGATACATGCACTCGACATTTTCTTCTCTACACAAAAAAAGTCACTTTAATAGTTCTTTTTTTTATCTCATAAAAAGTACACAGAGTAAAAATATTATTTCTAATACAGACATTTTTTTTCCTTATCGTGTATTTTAACTAAAATCTTCAATCCGTATAACCACATGAAGGTCAGTAAGCTCAATAACGGATATTGTTGATAATTTCCACGAACCCCCCGATGCAATGGAACCTTATAAAAGGAGAACACTAGTAGAAATCAACAACATGCACATAAATAGCTTAGCTATTATGTGCATGTTGTTGTTTAAAAAATACTCTCGATAACGCTCAGGATTTGACTGGAGAGCTTGCTATCAATATTCCTGAGGAAAAATCCCATGACTAACTCTTCGGCCTTTATATGAGATGATAGAGTATCGAACATTCAAGAAGGATCTGTGGATTCAGTTCCTAACAGACATATCATCGTAATCTTTCCTTTTTCTAGTATCTTTACTTTTTGATCGCCAAACTCATCGACAAGTTGCCAACTTATTCAAGGTTTATTGATCTCGTTTGGTATTCACTAAATTTTTTTATAAATTTCTTTACTACGTCGCTCTGCTTATTGGAAAATGTTAAAAAGAAAATTCTATTGCAATTTCCAATTTAGAATTTTCCGTCATAATGATTTTAAATACTACCCGCGTCAAAGGTTCTCTATTTTAAGATTCAATAAATCCTGCCCAGTGGACTGACCATCGTGGTGCTGCGAACATTCGTAGTGCAGGCGGAAGTCTTTTTCTTCTGATCCATCTCAAGGTTTTGAACCCTCTTTGCGCAGGTCGGGTCAGGGTTGGTGCATGAAGGCAACTTCGAGTAATACATTTAGACTTGATTATCCTCCTTAAAATGTCGGTAGGTTGCGCTGACGTCCAAATAAATCTTGGTCTATTCATAATTTGATTTCTTTCAAACGTCTGCAAACACAGGCGCTTTTGAAAAACATGTCTCTGTATTGCACATTTCTTCGACGGGGAGGGTCCATCACTCGACCGTCCGAAGAAGGCTTTATCGGATATTCAAAGAAAAGCCTCTCTGATGCAGTCCATCCAGCCACTTGTAGAATCAGGCACCGATATGCAAGCAGAAAAGTGGAGGCATTCAGTCTGCTCATCCATATTAAACCAATAAGAATTTAAAATTGTTCCATTGCAACATTCTAGTTTATTTTTGATAATGTTACCATACTCAAGATATAACAGTATATTTCGAATTCTCAGAATTCTCAGAAGTTTGCAAAACTCAAAAGTGAGGTAAAAATTGAAACTCGTATTTTGGTTTGAATGTGATATCATAGGTTTGCCAGAAGATGGAATCCATCTTTGAACGAGTTCTATAATCGAAACCTTCTGAATGAAAATGAAAATTCTTTGGGGCAAATTGATAAAAAAAAGTCAATTACTACGACGATACATCGACTGTCATCTGAAGTTACAGGAAAGTCTTAGAATATCCGAATTTTCAAAAGTGCATCCACATTCTATAGTGTCGAGCTCTACAAGTTTGGTGCACTCTGTATCATTTTTCAATGTCAACGTGCAGTCGATTAAAATAAAAACGATCTCGCATTTTATTTAACTTTTTCATGTCTTCGAAATGATTCACTGCAGAGTCAGAAAGTCGAAGCGCACTATCGTCCCAATTCTGATACCCGCTGAATACCGACTTGATTTTAATGCGTTTTGACCTTTGAAATACTTGCAAAACAAACGCAGAAAACAGAAAGAAAGTATACAAGAATTTGAGAAAAAGAAAATTATGGATTGGTACAATTGTCACTTTTATTCAGATTTTTAGTACAACTTTGTCAAACTATATTGCTGAACTGAAATGCAATATAAAATTTAAAAGGGATTCTGAAGAGCCATATGATTATTTAAGCAAAATAATTCTTTTTTCTAACGTTTGAAAGGAAGATCGGTTTGAATCTATTAATAAAACGGTAAACACTTATCGACAAGTTGAAATCAATACCAATCGCAGAATAAAACTTATGAGAAAGCATATAAAAAGGCTATCTTTAAATGTGCTCAAAGTTTGATGAAATCCTTTTTGCTTGTATTATTTGCTTCAGGAGCTTAAGTCTTTTCATCCCCCCCCCAAAAAAAGGCGAAATTCTTTCACGTGGCAGAATTGTTCCTGTTTACAGTAATGACATGATTGTACAAACAAGATATTCTTTTCAGTGATGCCTAGTCAAGGGATGGTAGCGTACAAGGCACAAATAAAAAAAAATAGTTTATTTGTACAGTCTGCAACGCACATTTTTTTAAGTACAGCCATTCACATATACATATAGTATGAAACTAAGTTTAGTAAATGCAAACAAAATCTTCAGGAAATCAGAGATGCCGAACTCTATAACAGATGATTAAAAATTTCGATTCAATTTACAATACAATTAAATTCCGGCTGGCAAAACTCGGATTAATCGAAAGGCTAAAAATATTCAAAATGATTCTGAAACAGCAAATGCCAAAAATGAGATTTTATTTTGCATGGGAATAGTCATTGTTTTAGGATGCCCCATTACATAAGATAGTGAATCAATGTCAGAATCATTTTGATGGAAAAAAATAAATAACGAGACATTGTTATTCGAAAAAAAAATATTGATTTGTTTTGAATGAGTATTCTATATTACATATATACACTGAAGTGACAAAAGTCATGGGATAGCAATATGCAAATATACAGATGGCAGTAGTATCGCAGCTAAAAAGTATAAATGCGCAGTTCGTTTTCCAGAGCTTTCATTTGTGTTCAAGTTATTCATGTGAACAGGTTTTTCGTGATTTATGGTGGCACGACGAGAATTAACAGACTTTGAACGTGGAATGTTAGTTGGTGCTAGACGCATGGGTCATTCTATTGCGGATATCGTTAGTGAATTCAACATTCCGAGATCCACAGTATCGAGAGTGTGCCGAGAGTATGAAATTTCAGGCATCCCATCCCATCATGGACAGCGCAGTGGGCGATCACCTGCACTTAACGACCGAGACCGCCGACGTCTGTGTAGAATGGTCAATGTTAACAGACACGCAACACTTCGTCAAATAACTGCAGGAATCAATGTGGGACGTACGAGGGACGTGTCCGATAGGACTGTGCGGCGAAATTTGTATTCCTTGGGCTATGACAGCAGAAGACCGACTCGAATGCCTTTACTGACAGCACGACATCGCCTGCAGCGACTCCCCTGGGCTCGTGAGCAAATCGACTGGTCCCTAGACCAGTGGAAAACCGTATCGTTGTCAGATGAGTCACGATTTCAGTTGTTACGAGCTGATGGTAGTGTTCGAGTGTGGCGCAGACCCCACGAAGCCATGGACCCAAACTGTCAGCAAGGCACTGTTCAAGCTGGTGGTGGCTGTATAATGGTGTGGGCTTTCTTACATGGCATGGACTCGGTCCTCTGGTGCAACTGAACCGATCATTGACTGGAAATGGTTATGTTCAGCTGCTTGCAGATCACTTGCAGCCATTCATAGACTTATATTACTTTTATCTCGTTAAAAAAATTTAAAAACCATACTTATCTATTGAGATAGTAAAATTCTGAAAACGACTTTGCGTTTTTAAACAATTACAGAAAAAAAAAGATAACGTTCCTAGCTGTTTATCCCCCCCCTTCCTCCATAACTTTTCGTGTGGGGCGGCGGATTAGGACTGTTTATTCTGCAGTTCTGGGAGTAAACAAAACTTCTAAAATTTGTATTTTAAAATATTTTTTATAAAAAATTGCAATAATTAAATAAAAAATTGCGTTTAGTTATAATGTATTATTTTCCACTGAATTTAAGGATGAGGATCGTTTATGTTCCAGGAGGACAATTAATAGACTGTTGTCATAAAAGTGACGTTTGATTTCTTTTCCGGAAGCGAAGCCTGCTTCACGTTTAGTTGATTACGAATAGAGAAGACATCGAAATAAATTCTTATTCACCTTTTTCACTACCCAGAGCAGAATTTGTTGCACAATTTTTAGCGATATCATACAATATTATTCTCTCTCTCACTTTATATATATATATATATATATATATATATATATAATCGATCTCCCGTGACACCCAAAAATCCCAAGAAAAAGAGGTTTTTGAAATAAATTAGTATCACAAAAATAAAAGAACGAGTTTAAAGTAAAAAGCTACCAGAAAAAGTTAAAATCACACAAAACGAAACCAAAACTTACAAAACAAAACAGTTTTTAAAAATATAAATGGAATTAAAAAGAAATTGAAGAATCTAGGAAAACGAGGTCTTAGAGATAATCAATACCACAGAAATACAAAAACTTTAAAATGCAAAATGTTAAAATCAAACATAACAAAACAACATAGACTCAAAACAAAACTAAATATACCAGTATTAAAAGCACACAAAAACAAGCAAAATAGTTGCACTAAAAGGTTTTTAGAATCTAATTGGAATAAAAGAGAAATGCTCAAACCAATCAAATCACTAAGATGAGGAAGAATCGGTTATTATTCATCCACTCGGCCATTTGCAATGAGTCAATTTTGAGGCTTCGAGGTTCTCTCAATCTGAGCCTTTACTTGTTGATGGGGGAGAAAGTCATTTTCCTCAGTTTTATAATTGAACTTTTAGAGTATGGAAATAATGTCGAAAACGGAAAAACAATCTTTTAAAATTTCTGAAGGCTTTTTCTGATGTGCAGCCCTAATGTGTAGGGCTCAGTATTTAAGAGTCCATTTATATTCCCCAAGAATCGCCTATTTAGAGGAAGCAATTCAAGTTGTTGCTAATGATGTTGATGCGAAAACCGCAGACAGAATTTTACAAGCTATCAAACCTTAATTTGATGTTGCTTTAAATGGTATCATTCATTACAATCATTCAAAATCAATCAGAATATCGCCCATTGCCATTGGTGTTTAGGCAGTGTGATATTAAATTTCCTTAAAACGTTTCCACGTGGCCGATTTGTAAAGAATCTTTCACATTTGAAAGCACAGTTAAAAATCTAAAACATTTGGGAGCACTGTTGAACTATGGAATTTCACTATGATAGTCCTAGCATAAAATATCTGGGGAGGGACTGCAAAATAATTTGAGTGGTATCTATTGAATGCAACACGTGAAAACTAGCTTTAGCTTTTAAAAGGTTTTGGGAAGTATTTGAGACAAATTAAACAGTTACAATGCGTATAATAATACATTCCAAAATGCGAATATTTTGTTTCTATGAATAATTTGATTTTTTTAAATCCAATTAATTTTATTTCAGAATTTCATGTTGCTCAAAGCGGCACTTTCTCATTTTTCTGATACACTCTTTTTGGGGTGCCAGCTTGAACAAAGTGGATTTTGATCTTGACTTCAGATTGGCAAAATCGTTTCTTTCTAAAAGTTTCACTTTTCCTTCCGGGAAGTTTAAGTAAGCTGACACCTTCAAATTGTTTGATCGAAAAATTGAATGAATTATTCCTCTCTGTATCTTCTGGTCTGTGATCAATCGCCTTTCGCCCTGTTTCGGAAAGGGTGAGGCGTCCAGTGAACTCGATAAAAGGCGCGTTCATTCCACTTTCGGTGACGTTCCTTAAATGATAATAACTTGTTTTCGCTCTTAAGCCGGAGCATTCTACAGTTAATTTCCATCACAATATTCCCGAGACAATATTTTCCCGTCCGGCTTTTCGGCGATACGTGAAAACAAACAGATAACCTTCCGCGAAGAGGCTCGTTTGAGATAAAAAGGAAAAAAGAAAATCAACGCTTCGACGAGAGATAGACAACGGCTTTGTATAACGCATTTAAACCACTTCTAATATCACCTTCACACAACTGGCTACACAATATTTTCATTTTGAAAAGCAGAGAGATTCGATTTTTATTACTTTTCCGAGCTCAGTCGAAGCTGTGCAGAAAATTTCACTCGTATACCGAGTAGGAAGTGAATGGGAAAGATGAAGATTCGGATTGATATGATAAAGAAAAGTAAATCCAATACAAAAAATAAAAACAGACTTGTTAGTGTTTCATAAAGGTTCTCTAGAAATAAGCAAACGAATATTCTTACAGGTGATGGAGTACAATAGCAGTCTTCAAATAAATAACAATAAGCCCGAAAATTTACAACTGAAGTGAAGAATATGTTTCTGCAGTCGTCATCGCCATTTCGCCTACTGCCGAAATAAATCAACTATTTTGGCTGGCATTCTTTTCATAAGAATGCTTTACATTGTTTATAGCTGCTAAAGTGATACCCAGTACTTCTAGTTTCTTTTTTCACCACTAAACCTTGATTCGGTTTCTTGATCGTCTTCAAAAGTCACCTTTCTATCTTAATGAAAATTTGAGCATAAGATTAATAAAAGAATACTAATGGAAACACTAATAACAATTTTAAATGCTGTTAAAATTCTGTTAGAAATATTAATAAAATTTTATAAGAACAAATGCGAGAATTTTGAAATTCTTTGCACCTCTGATATTTAGGATGGTGGAAGTTCTGATAGGTTAACATTTTTTACAGATTATTAAAATTATTCATCCGCTGCTTCGTTCATCCAGGTGCGAAGGAAATGACACTTTTCTGCATCATCAGCTGGACGCAGACGAGAAATCAGATAGCCTAATATGAATCCGAGCCCGCTACTTCGAATTGTGCTCAAAACTTTTAAGCATAGTTTAACTGTTTTTAGAATGAACTACTTACAATTCTACAACTCATTTTTGAACAATACAATATTAGAATCATTTCCAATAATGTTTCAAAGCGGAAAAGGGACTCCTTCTATATGTATGTTCAGTAACTGATGATGGATAATGTTAAATTGATAGTTGAGGTTTTTAAAAATAATACTCTTATATTTTCACTAGCTCAATGGTTAAACAAACTACTGGTGACAAGAGATTCTAAGTTTGTAAGAAATACTCGTGGGAATGAAGCTTCGAAATCTATGAAGAAGGCATTTCCCTACGCATTGTTAGAAACGCCCTTTTGAGCACCAACATATTCTTCTTTTTTAATGCTCTTTTCATAGCAATATAGTCAGAAAAGTATTTAAAAATGAATTAATTTAAATGGACAATTCATAAACGATTTCATTCGTTAGTACTCTAAAATGGATTCATTTTCGGAAGGCTTGAAAAGTGCTGAGTTTCGAATACACATTGGTTCCATCTAAACTGATTTTTACTTCCTACTAAAAATCATTAAACTAGGTTAAAAAAATTTCCCTGTCGCAAAATCAATTTTATTTTTTTCTCTACTTAAAATAATAGTAATAATAATTTCTTTTCAAAACATTACCTTTTCTTTTAACCTTCTATTCACGTCGTCTCTGTACACTGAATCGCTGATCTGTATTAAAATGGGGATGATGAATAACCGAAAAACAAATGTGCGCCGATCCCTGGTCACCTCTCCAATTGTTTTCAGCCAAAATTACGAAATCCGCCCCCAATCCCCGCATCCGGGTCGATTCCTGCCAGATCTCTGGCGGGCAGTTTTCGCGTCTCGAGATCCACTCGACGGCGCACTTCCGGACGACTCGATCGCGCTGACAGGACATCTGTCAGGTCTTTTGAGCAACAACCACAACAAAAGTAAATAAATTATTGAAAATATTCTTTTGTGCATTTCCTTTTTTATTTTCACATTAAGATTTCACTTTTAATGTGTGTCGTAGTGAAAGTTATTCATTACAACAATTGATGCATATTAATGTTTTGTAATTTTTTAAAATATGTACTTGTGATACCTTATACAATCAAACACTGGCGAATAAAATATTCTAAAATTATATATATATATATATATATATATATATATATATATATATATAA
>JAOUZG010029365.1:1070728-1105435 GCA_026289955.1 Argiope argentata
TTCGAAAATTGCGGTGCAAGATAACGTTTTTCTGTTATTGAGGGCTAAATTTTCAAAAGAATATCTTCAATGAAAGTAGTTAATTTCCTAGCCATTTTTCTGAGTATTGTCAAATTTTTGAAAAAAGGCATTTAATTATAATAACCATTGATAATATATAATGAAAATATGAGTAATCAATGCTATGTTTAGTTTAGTTATTTTAATGTTCCGCATGAAAGCAACTCTAAATCTATTTTGGGATGAGCCTCGTCATATTGAACCGTGGTCAGATGACGAGAACGACACCTGAATTGGCAACCCCCTCTCTCCACACCACATCAGCGGGAGGATGTTTGTCCTCGAAGGATTGAGCGTGCACCAGACTCGTTCGTATGGCGGTCCTTCGACGGAGTCGGGTCTTGAGCCCGAAACCCTCCAGTTTCGAAGCCGAGGTCTCACCCTCAGGTCACCGCGGCCCTCAACAAATGATGCGAATACATCTCTGGGAGAGTTACTTTAGTAAAGGAAAACTGCAATAAGATTCTTTTGAATTTTTTTTAGCTCTCTAAAAACCATAAATTGGTTTATTTTTTTATATTCTGAATTATTTTCATATTCCTATACAGTTGTTGGTTATGGCATTAAATTTATCTTTTCATTTTGTTAGTAGTTTATATATTTGTCTTTTAACACAAAAACTGTTACGAGTTTTTGTAAAAAAATTGAATTGAAAAAAAAAGCATTTGATTCAGATCGATCTCTATTTACTCACCAGTCACGCACAGATAAGCTTAAAAATATGTTGGGAACCGCGATGATTTAATAATAATTTGAGATGTTAATAATTGCTGGCCTTTTTTTTTCATTGCTCATATAAATCATTTACTCAACTATAAAAGGATGATGCATTAATTGATAAAGCAGAAAAATTTCAACTTAATGTTTTTCTCCATTTTCGAAATTAATATAATTCAAAAATGAATTTTAATTCAATTGAAACTGCGAAAATAATAAACGCATGATTCTTTCCGTAGAAAAACGCGGCATGTTCCAAACGCATTAATCTTTAGAAAATAAAACAGAAACGAATATCGTTGGGAAAAAATCTTTAAGGGATTTTGTTTTACTTTCATAAACCTAGATACAAAGTAAAAAAAATAAATAAATGTAAAATTATTTTTATAAAATGAATTTCATTGAGAAATTTTTTTTTGTTGTTGTTCTCGTCATTTTCTCTCGCCTTTACATCGTTTTCCACCCAAACAAATCCTGACGTCTAAAAAACAAAAGAAGATTGAAGCAAGTTAATATAGAAGAGTAACAAAATGCCAGAATAATAATTGTTGTTTTGATTATGATTATGATTACTAAATTCTCGAAAGAAACTACTCTATAACATTTTTTTCAAAAAAAAAATGTTCTTCCATTCAAGGATTCAGAGTCAAAAGCGCAGATGACGGATTGGACGTGACGAGCGTGACGTCTTGCGTCACGATCTTTTGTTTTATTGCCTTCCACGTTAATTCTGATTCGAGTGGAGGATGAAGAAAGAACGTCCTTCCGAGAGGATTGGGAAGGGAGGGTGGACTCGGGAATCAACGAACTTTCGCTCAAGAAGTCAAGGAGTCTTCGCGGAGCAAGGCTCACCTTGGAATTCTCCGTCACCTACTCGGATGAGGGAAAGGTGAGTGACCAGGAGCGCCTAGTTTTGAAACGGAAGAAATTCGTCTAAAGAGAAATAGGTCAGTATATGAATCCATTTTTTCTTCTTCTTCTTCTCTCTCTCTCTCTCTCTGGAACGTAAACAGTCGTTTGACGTCAATGCAAATGGAACAGATCCGGTTTCGGAATCAAACATTCCCTTTTCTTGTCCGGCGCGTTTGCTCTCTGACGCATCACCCGAGGGTGCTGGCCACCGATTCGGTTCTTTAGGTAAGAGGATAAAATAAACAACTGAGAAAAAATAACAATAATAATGAGCCTTCATTTTTTTCTTCTATAAGAAGGGTAGAATTAGAGACTATTTAATTAAATGCAAGGATCTAAATGCAACTTCACAAACGACAATGGACCCGAATTTCCTCCGTCTTTGCAAAAATTCTTTTTTTATTCACCACTCTCAAGGCGTATCTCTCTTAATGGTCCATGAGGGATCAAAAAGGTGCCACAACTTTCGGTTGCAAGAAAATTTATTAGGTTTGGTTCTCGCGCCAACTATTTATAATTCAATTATATGTTCAATTAATAGTAGTACAAATGACGAGCGTGTGGAATAAGTGAAAACTATTTGGAAGATTCATCTTCGAAATAAATGTTAAAAAAAACATACAATACATTACTTTTATTAAACTTCATTATGCTTCATTTATTTTCATTATATTTTAGTGTATTGAATATCAGAAATGTTTTTTATTTGATGCTTTCTACTGTAAAATTGTGAGATCTGTTGCAAACCAACAGGCGATGTCCCTGGCGAATGGAAATCGATGATTAACTGATTATTAAATGATTGATGGTTAATTTCCTGCTAAATAATAAATATAAATGATCTGGTTATTAAGTGATGATTAACCTATTGGAAATAATAAAAAAAAATATCAGCGAAAATATCAGTCACAAGATTCCAGTGTTCCACAAATCAGGAATCAAGCAAAAATTCAATTGTAAAATGATCAGCACTTTTGATTAACTATTTCAAATGATGAAATAAGTTAAATATAAGAGCTTGAAAACCGTTTCACAAGCACGATTGCAAGCGTGTTTCTGCACAAAGAGAGCACCGCAGCGTAAGAGACAACATAATTTCGACAGCAGATTATCAATTTCCTAGCCGTGGATTCCTAAGTAGGCAGCTAACTAGACACACATAGATGAGGAAGGGCCCCATGTAGATGCAATAAAGGAAGGTCCTCAGCGTAGTTGCCAAAATAAGTCTATAAAAATATAGCTTTTTTGAATTATAAAATAATAGGATTATAGTCTGTGTGTGTTTGCATTGAATTGCAATTTTATTAAATAAAATTAAATATAATTATTTAATCATTATACAAAAATTAGAACAATTATTATTCTTTTAAATAAATTATGTTATGATCCGGTTAACAAGTCTTCAATAATGATAATTTTTAATTTTTTAAGCTATATATATATATATATATATATATATAGTTCCCTTACTGCATATCACAATAACTAAGGGTCCTTTCTTAGGTATGAAAGTCATTCATTAATAATTCGGTTCAATTTTTAAGACATATATTACTTGAATTATTTTTCATTATGATATACATATTAAAAAGTAAATGAACAAATCGTATACATTTTCTTAAAGTTACTAAAATAAAGGAATTAATTTAAAATAAATCGTTAACATCTTGATTAAATAAAAAAATAGGTAAAATACGAAATTGAATTGCTCGTTCATGAAAATAGGATCCTCTTAATGTCCATTTCCTGCAGCCACTAACAACCTAAATCCATCACTAAGTTTCCGAAATGAGAAGAGAAGGAGAGCATTATATCTTGATGATTTTCTCTCGACAAAGAGGGGGGGGGCGATGGCAAGATCCCAGCCTCTGTACAGGAGGGTTTCAGACCCGTATCCACAGAAGAATTGTCTTGTAAACGGGGCTGACCGTGGGAACAAAACGCCCTCCTATTGGTTTGGTGTGGTATTCTGATGAGCTGGATTCCAGCTCAGGTATCGTCCTCATTATCTGACAATGATTCGCAAGTATGAGGTCCGTTCCAATATAGCTCTAGTATTGCTTCAAAACGGAGAGGAGTAGACAAAATTGCTTTGCCAGTACCTCCTTTTATAATTCTCGTCACCTAGCAGATCCTCTCAACTTTCTCCAGTTTCTGTTATGTCCTGATGACGGACTCATCATTTACAGATAGCAATTATTCATCGCGATGATCACACACAATAAAGATATCTGAAAATAAAAATTGACACTTTCAATGAGTTCAATTCGATACAGATGAAAATGCACGCGCTTTTATGGTACCTGTTTTAGACATGCTTAATAACTGACTCGTAATAATCGAAGGAATTCTACAACATTTAATCTATTAATATTTTTCAAAATAGTTTCAAACCATTTAATAATGAACGGAAAAATTAGTTTATATATTTTATTTTTTATATATTATATTTTTATATTTTTTATATTATATACAAATATATTATATATATTTATATTATATACTTATATTTTTTTCGGCCGAATGGGCAACTTTTAATTGTACGAATGCAAATTTAAATAATTAATATTCATTAAAGATTTAAATTCAGAATGTTTTATCTATAATATTTTATCACACTTTTGAAAATTTACGCAAATGTGGCAGAAAAAAAAAATCGTGCCATATGACCTTCAAAACAACATGGTGGGGACCATGCATCTTTCATATTTAATTATAAGAAAAATGTGCGCTATAACTAAAATAAAGAAGAGTAGTAGTGACCCTTCAACAGAGGTGCCCTTCCTCTCCAACCCTAAGAAATATTGAATACGGGACGAGACTGCGAGTTCCACGATCGCTTATTATTTTCCTGTATATGAACTGCATGGGAAGTGTACATAAGAGGAATACTGTAGGAATCGGAAAAATTCGAGTGAGATGTAGGGAATCTTCACGCTTCAGGCCTTCACGAGTCCGAAAAATATTTTTGGCTTAATGTCCGTCTGTCTGTGAATACGACGACACAAAAACATTTTGAGTTAGATGGGCGAAAGTCGATTTGTGGATTTAGCATCAAATGAATTCCTTTCAAATTTTGAACAGAGTCTATGCTTAGGAATTCTGTTTATCCTGCCATCTGAGTTCGAGTGAAATGGATTACCAGAAAATGAAGAGACCGAGATGGATAAGGTTTGATGCGCATATTTAACATTCAAAGTGCAAATGCCTTACAGATTTGGAACTGAATCCGTCAAAGGGTTGACTGCCCTTTCACAGACATTTTAATGCTATTACTCTAAAACGCAACAACTTGAGCAAGTGATGTTCAGCACTTGAATGCAATTGCAGTTCTGCGTCAAATTTTGGCTTCAATCAGTCTGAAGTGAAAGCCGTCAAAAATGCACTTATTTACTGGCACTAGTTTACTACCCTCATCTCGGCGAGTAATCACCAAAGAAGATTCCCCTTAGGTGGCGCGCTGACAGGCTCTTGCATAACTGCTGACCGCCAATACCATGTAGTTAGTAATAATATTAATTACAGAGCACAATCATATTAATTTTCTGGGAGACCCTATTCTCTGTTTTTCAAAGTTTCCGCCCAAGAGAATTTCGTACTATGCGGAGCGGTCAATGAGGCGGGGGATCCCTTCGCGACGTTTTTCTTCGCTTCCATCGACTGCAACGAACTTCCAAAACGCAACTACGAATGCGGTGGCGGCCTCACACACGAACTCTCACTTGCTTAAGTTGCGGCACTTTTGAGCAACCGACTTTATGCACTTTAGAACTTCCAAAGACAGTCAACTCATACGAAGTGCTAAATTATTTATCCAAAATTTCATAAAAGCACTCACTCGAAATGCCAATTTCACTCGAATTTCACTAATCGAGGGAGTTGCGTTTATTGAATTATCACGTTCATAAGCATAAAATGAACGAATAAATAAAATAACATAAAATCCGCTGAGCATATTTCAATGTATCCTGTCAGAACATCATTTCTCGAAAGGCCAAGCACCACGCGCTCACGCAAGTTAAATTATATTTTCATTCATTTTAATGGTTTCGTTGAATTAAGAGTTCATTAGAGAAGCCTAATCTTTAAAGTCTAAGGCTTAAAATCAAAACTTATATACCAAATTTCATTTATCTAAATTAACATCTTGTTCGATTATTGTACTTACATATCTATGAAAGCACAGAGAAGCATTCTCAAATCAAATCGCCTTGATCAACACCTTGACAGATTTATTTTGATGCTAAATCTGTGTATCGAAGTTTGTCCGTCTGTTCTATCCTTTTCGTAGTTCGCTCATTTGCACTCAATAGTTAACTTTCTGTGAATGGAATCCGTTCTAACTTTGACAAAAATTTCAAATTTCGTGTAAAGAATACGTATTAATTTCAACGGTCTAGCTCTTAATGTTTTTGCACGATCGGATTCATAAAGAGGCAGACATAATTTCAAAAAGGTAGATTTGAAATGTAAAAATTCCTCAAAAATATCGATTTTGAATTTTTTTTTAGTGATTATAGCAGTTTCTCTTGACATACTTCTTAAACGAGAGGTAAATTAACATTATAGATTGCATTAATAAAATGACATCTAATCCCCCTATTTCGTTTTGATTCGACGTATCTTTAATATTTTCCTTCAATTATTTACGATGACTGAAACCGTTGAGAAGAGAAATTCGATTATTGATGCATTGATCGAAAATGTCGTAAATATTTTATATAAAGAATAATTTCACAAGAAACACGATTTAAATTATTTTCTGTATTATAACAAATGAGTTGGTTCCTAATCTGCACACATCTCGGACAGGGTCAAAATAGGCACCTTCCGGTTTCAAGTTCCGTTTATTCATTGCGAGATTGCTTTCGATGGTCGTTTTTACTTTATTGTATTGTAACCTTCAAAAAATTCGAACTCGGCATTTTCAAAAATTTCATAGTTCTAACCTTTCAGAGCACTGAAAACACATTTTTGAAAAATGTCGATTCGTGACAAAGATCATTCGAAAATACTTTGCATTAGGTAGAGAAATGTTGGTATAAAGTCTGCACACAAAATGTGTAGATTTCTATCAAAATTTTAACAAAATCTGTTCATAGGAAGCATGTCTGTCCAGCTGGTCGAATATAAATATGCACGATCGCAATGAAACAAAGAAAGCTAGTCGCATAGAAACTTGAACACATGTTTAACATTATAAATTCCAACCCCTAATAAATTTCGAGCCAACTCCAGGCGAGGAGTGGAGCGTCTGTGGGTCCGTCTTTTCAGAAGACTGTGAACACGACGACACAGAAACGCAAGGATTTAAATATATTGAATTTGTAACGGCATTTTGTGAATGCAATCGCAGTTCTCTGTCGAATTCTGATTTCAGTCGGTTGGAAAAAACGTGCTTAAAGTAAAAATTTATCTTTTCTTTGAGAATAAATGATTCGGTACCATTTATCCTGATATTAAATAGGCAATCGTTCACATCAAAAACTCCGCACTCAATCGCTGACCATTCGAGTGAGGTCCTATCACGAAAAATTGTTGATTGCGCTCGAAATGAAATAAGTTCACTTAAGATTACAGTGAGTGAATGGCATCACCTATTTCTCAAGCGTCGCTGAGTAGGTACAAAAAATGAATTCAAACTTCGATTGCTCTCTATCAATTCTCTAAGCTATTTCATCCATCTGCAACAGAATTCATATAAACTTTGAAAAGAACCCTATTCTCACGTTCCTTCTCAAGTCAAGTAAATGAATTTTATTTCGAGATTGACCTGGCCCGAAATGTTATCACCCCCCCCCCCCAAACAAAAAGAATTTTCGGTTTCAATCAGGTGTTTGAGAATTAGCAAGAAATTTAAGAACTAAAAATCCAATGCCATTTCAAGAATAACTCTTTTTTTTTTACTTTGTGAATGCTGTGAGCCCCTTTTGTCTAATTTTTAAAAATTACTTTTGAAAGTAATTTTTTGAGAATGTTGAGATAATTGTTTCTGAAACAATAGAACATTTGCAGTTTTCTTAACAAATACCTGGGTACTGAAAATCGGGAAAGAAAATATTTAAAAGATAACTTTTTTTATGGAAATTAGGAATAAATTTAGAGAAAAATCGACTTGTTACAATAAACTTTGTCAAATAATTTTATGGAATTTTCTTTATTTTTTAATGAATCAATTACATATCGTTTTATCAATTTTTGAATGTTAAAAAAAATGCTCCATCGAAAGAAGTATCGGAGAACGCTTTTTCGGACACTCGTGAAGTCGCTGCTTTCGAAACGATAAGTGGCCGGATGGAAACACATATTTCTGCATTTTCGTGAAGAAATGTGGAAGTAAGGGACAAATTTATCTCTTGGGGGGCGTTTATCCTTGCCTCGTCACTGCGGGACACTCAGGTTGTCCAAGAAGCCTCGCTTACGCACTTCTTATCAAACAGTCCCGATCCAAGAAATTTCATGAAATTCTATGCATTTCTATTTTAAGTACATCTTCTTTGATGTTTTGGTTTTATTTCTTTTCTGACTTAAGGCTGCTGTTGAATGTGTTAACGTAAATGGAGATAAGACAATTTATACAATGGAACTGAAAAGGTTTCAAAAACCCCGCATCTTATGAATTTCATCCTCAGGGCCAGCCAGGCTTTTTTTTCTTTGTTACCTTTACGCAGCGGTAATATAATTTTGCTCTCAATAACACTGTAAACAAAAATTTATTCTTACATAATCTTTAAAAATTGATTTGCTTTTACGGAAAAATTAGCCTTTCGTTCTTTTTTTTTAAAATTCCATTTTGGCTTTGAAAGCTTTTACAAAGTTACCTAAGCAATTCTAGAGCTATTTGTGTTTTCAGCTTCCTACTCATATTTAAAATATTAGATTAGGTTTTTTTTTTTTTTTTTTTTTTTTTTTTTGGAGAATAGTGGATCGCGTTAACCCTATTAATAATAACAATTTCTCTGGATCAATCACCATTGGTCAACTATATATTTTTTTTTTTTAAAAAAAATCAAATACTATTTTAAATAACACCTGCACAATACTCTAAAAGCGTTGTGGTTGTTTAGGGATGCATCCTAAGCAGAGAAATCGGTCCTAAGCAGTGCTGACACAGTTTCCTTTCGCGACATCTCCCGAAAATAAAAGGGCGGGATAAGGGGAGAGCAGCCGACCGTCGACGCTCTTCATCCAAAGGCCGCACGCATTCACAAGGGAGCTGACACACGAAATAGAAAGTGGAAAAATTTGAATGTTGTTTGAAACGGGAAACTTTATCGGCGCTTTTTTCTTGAAGAGAACGTACGATGAAAGAGCGTTATCAGGATTTCCCTAATGAAAAATTCGAGATAGTTGGGAGAAGGGAGGGGAGTTAGTGACCATTGATAACAGATCTAGGAAACATCAGCTTTTACATAAAACAAAACAAAAAAAACTATTGTTTCTGGGTAACGGTTTTTTTGGCTTTGCCTCTTATTTGAAACCCGTAAGTATCCGACAAGCGGAGAGCAAGAAAGAACATTTCTGTAAGACATTAAAAACGAAATCCTGTAGCGCCATCTTTCGTTTTTCGTAGAAATTAAAGTTTATGCTTTTACAAATCCAATACATTAGATTCTGGATTATCTACGGTTAATCCCTAATATTTATGCTAAAAAGAAAGCCCGATTATAAATAAAGAATGATAATTTAACAAATAATAAACAAAAGAATCACTTTTTTTGTAAAGAAATGAACCAACAAAATAGTAAGCGGCGATAGGAGTTCGCTTACAAGGGGGTGGGGGTGGGAGAATAAATTCAGCAGGGAGGGCAAACATAGTTTCTCTAATTTGGCTTCAAAATAATTCATACTAACTAATTTTTAATTTAACAAAAGAAAATTAAGTATTTAGCTTTTATTATTCAGTTTCTGATATTTTTCTCACTGCTGAAAATCTGCAAAGATGTTCACAAAAAATTTTTTTTTTGTTATTATTGGTTTTTTATTGGTTATCAAAAAACTGTAAATGTTTGATTTTTTTATTTGACTTTTGAAAAATAATTCTAGAAAAGCTACGGCTAAATTTCCTTCTAAATTCTAGTACATAGATAAAAACACGGCCTAAATTTGTTGTAGTTCGATCAATACAACATTAAATCGAAAAATAAAGATGAATGCGTTTTTAATTGCTTTAAATTTGGCTCAAATTTGACACAGTTTCTAATCTTTTGGATATTTTTTTAATATTTATAAATTGTTTCAGTTATAACAAAAATAAATTAATCGAGCAGATCTGCAATCATGTATAAATACCTAATATTAGATAATGCTAACATAGGAAAAATAAGGCTTTGTGAAATGAAATGAGTAAATCTAAAAATTCTCAAAAAGTTTTCCCGGTTCATTAATTTCCTTGAAAGTGAACAAGGTTTCTGCAATATATGACTATATGAGAAGAGAGAATGCTCCAGACATTATGGATGCAAGGGGAAACACGGAAAAATAATAAATTTTATGTTAGTTCTTATAACCCCCTTCCATTTCAAAAAGAAATTTAAAAAATCATTATTCTCTTGAAGCGGTACCCTGAAGAATTTTAAAGCCCCCTTCGTTTCAAGCTCGAGCTTTTGAACAGGGCCGGCCATCTGGGGGGTGCGGAGGATGCTGCGCACCGGCTCTCCGCATTTGAGCGCCCTCAATAGGAGCAAGAACTATAATAATGTGCTGAACGGTACTGGTGGGGTGGAAAGAAGAGAGGAAGAAATTTAGTGGAAGCAATCGAGGAGTTTCGAAATACGCAGACAGATGCATTACAGTTGTGGAGCAAGTATGCAACATATAAACATAGAGTAAGTAAATTTAGGGTCACTTACTTCCACGGTATAAGTTGCATAGATTACTTTGACGATTCATACTATAAAGTGTTTAATATTGTTAGAAAATTAGCAGAAAGGAATCAGAAAAATGTCCCAAAACTTTTTAACATTTTATGATAATGATGTAAATGACTAGTCCAGGAAATTGTTTTGCTACTGGATTTGATATTTGACTGAAAGAGATGTAAATAACGAACGACTCATATTGCAATATATTCCGAGTAATAACTACAATGATTTATTTCTAAAAGTGTTAGCTGCATTATAACTTCTTTTACGTTGCCGATTGCTACAAGTGCTGGGCGCTCTTCCAGCAGATAAAAATAAATAAAGAAGCATCTTCAGTCAAGTGTGTGTTCAGAACGCTTCAATGCATTTGCTGTACTCGAGGTGGAAAAATAAATTGCAAAAAATTGTAACCAGGCTTGAAATAATTAATAACAAAATAATTAAATAAACAGTAAAAAAATAGCAATATGTGTTGGTGTTTGAATTTTTTTTTCTTTACCAAAAATTTAGGATACCAAATGATTTTTAGCACTCAAGTACATCTATAGAAAAGGCCCCATCTGCTTTTGAAGAAATCATTTCCCATGAGCTCTTCCTTGTCCTCACCCCCACTCTTATGAGCGGAGCCATCTGATTTTGTTGCACTGACTCGGGAGGTTTCGCAGTCGTGTGTCTTTGAATCGGCGCCAAAGCATCTTTGGGGAAAGATTGCATGCAACTTTGTATCGACTACGCCAGGATGATGTGGCCTGCTGAATGGACAAATGTGTGCTCTTATCACAGAGGGTGCGTAAAATGAAGGCAGAACCTTTATTCAAAAAGTTTTGAAACAAACAAATAAATAAAAATTTACGGCAAACCAGAATAATTAATACAAAAATATTCGATATTTTCACCAAAAATCAATTTTTTTAATCGCCAAAATTCGATTTTAGGGAGTCACCTACCCTTTTCAAGTAAGGGTTTAATAACGAGCAAGAATTGAGATGTTTCTAATCCGAGGCGAATAAGCTCGCGTTCACAAACGGAAATTTATTTGAAATTTATAAAGAATTCCGAACAGATACGATGATGTTTGTTAAGAAGGCCGGAGAAAACATTTTGTAAACTCATATGCAAACATAAATTTTATGTAATTCTTTTAAAAGTGTGAAAAATATGCAAATTAAATATTCAATTCTACGCGTTAAGTCTAAATATATATAAATACAATGTGTATATTTAAATTCAAAAATCAATGCATTTTATTCAAGAACAATTAAATCTTGAATCTGACACTCTATCTTGTCTCTTTGGCAAATATTCTTACTTTATTTCCCTCGAAGCTGTTACAATACCCCCGCCCAGATGAGTGTTTTTCTGTCAGCTGCACGCACCGGTTTTTCTAAACCCTATCGCAATGTAGCGGCTCACACATTAAACAACTAATTTTTCTTTTTCTTTTTTTAAACATTTTTTTTAAAATCTACAATAAAGTGAAAGTGTTTAGGAATTTAAAATGCAAAAATTTATTTAAAAATGTCTCAATATCTCCGACAACGTTTTATTATTCAAAGGAATGGAAATGTAAAATAATAATAATTGACCAAAATAAAAAGTGTCCTCTAATAAGGAAATTGGGTAAATTTGGATGTCAAAAGATTAATGTCACGTACGAATGCTCTTGAATAACTATTTTAATCATCATTTTACCGAGAACTTTTTCCCAAAGACTATGAAAAATTTAGAAGCCCTGAAATTACATAGTTCTTTCCGAGAAGAATAATTGGAGGAAAAAATGAAGAAGAAAAAATGTATTCCCCGATTGCATAGTTATAATACTTAGGACTGAGTTTGAAAACTTTTGGTCCTAATTTATTTAATAGGTTTGGTAAATATTTGTTAAGCAATTTTAGTGTTGTTAAAAAGCTCCCATATCACAAGTATTTAAATTTTGTTGACGATTTCAAGAGGTAATATTTCATTATTGAAAAAAGCATAGCCTAATAAATTAGATGGCGGAAAATAGATATTCTACTGTTTAAATAAACTTTATACAATTTACTTAGTTTGCTGATTTACAGTGAATTCCCATTATTTGTCTACGTTTAAGTAACTCTTCTTAACATTGCATATTGCACAAGAGTATCGAGAGAAAACAATTTTCTATTAAATATCGTTTAATTACTAATCAGATTTTAGTCAGTGAATTTTCATAGGGAAATAAGTGACCGGCGAACCGTCGAGACATTTTGGGGTGACAGTTTTTAGTTTTCTCTAAGGCACCCATACTAAAAGAAACATTTATGGAACACCGATGGAAAATTTCAAAAATATTTCTGACAAGTTTTATAAAGACGGAGGTTCATTAGGCAAAGAGAAATGCTAGTACGAAATTATAAAACTTTACTAGAAATTCGGTGGACGTTTTCAAGAATTTACGCCACTAGAACCAATTACTACATTCATGTGTTGCCCATTTGGCAATGCTCAGTCGAAGAAATGCCTGTGAATATAAATTATACATTATCTTTATCTATGAAGGAAAAGGAAATTTATCTCTTTCAAACTAACATAATTTTAAAAACATTCCCTAAGTATAAAGTTTAAAATCTAAGGGACGCAGTGAAGTATTTTAATTAAAAAAAATTGTACATTATTTAACGTTTTTCTTTGTCCCTACCCAACTGTATGATTCTGCATTTTCAAAGATGAATATAATTATGAAAACGTATCTTTCCTGCCTTATTGAATCTAGTGCAAGATTGGCAATAAGTAATTATAAACCGAACTTATTCAAGGTTGGCGGACAGTATGCAGACTGAGTTTACTCTTGGCTATAACTAAGATAACTAACTTGAGATGAAAATGATTTATTTACAGATGTGTTTTAAATTGCTTGATATCAAATATAACATTTGAAACTATTCTATTTGTGATTATTATTATTATTATGTTTGTAACTTGTTATTATTATTATTATGCTTGTAGTTATATTGATAAGTACACATTTCGTATTTATAATTAAGTTAAAATCCATATTTTAGACTCTTTTTTTATTATTTTTTTCAGCTCACCACAGCTACGCCAGTGGGTGGCCAGCAGCAGCTTGAAACAATTAGAGGTAGGAAACCCCTGGAAAAGTCTGCCCATCCCTGGCTTAAACAGTCAACAAATGGCCGCTTCTCGTTTTGATCTGAGTAGAAATGCTTTGATTCTCAGATGCAGGAAGTGCCTTTGAATTCAGACAAATTTCACTACGTGAAAATGTCCCCATTGAGGGATTATAACGGGGAGAATTATAAGGAAAATTGAGAAGTGGGAGTTTCATTTCCTGCAGAAATCTGAATTCAAAATTTAATCTCGTACGCGAAGGGAAAAAGCATAGATGCTTACTGGGGTTTCTGCAAAAACTAATTTGATCGCACTGCCACTTAATAACGACTGCTCATTTCAACACAAACAGTGAATAGATTGGCACATCAGCTGCGTCGCGATATTTACGAAACAAAAACGGTTCCAAAAATTGTCCCCAGGTCAGATCTAAAGCCTTAGAATTTACCACATTATGATTTCTTGGTTAAAAAGACTTACTCAGAAAAGATTTTTCATTTTTTTTTAACTAATAAAAATTTAGGCTTTCCCTCAAACATTTGAGGAAACGTGATTGTACAAAAAAACCTTTCACTCCATTTCAAATTAAGAAAATTAGTCTTTCAAAAATATTAATTTTACTTCCTTACAATTCTAATGATTTTAATAGTTTTTTAAAATATTTTAAAACCAGTTTTTTTCTTCAAATTCCAATATGCAAAGCTTTTGAATGTTCCAGTTACTGGATATAAATTGACGTCCGTTGTGACAATATTAAACCGTTTGCCTGCCTCTTTGGGTTTTAATTCCGTTATCGTAACTAAGAAAACAACTTCACAAACCAAGGGGAGTGAAGTCCTTGAAACTTTCTCACGCACTTTCAAATAATTTTTAATAACATGCCCTTGGCGGACATTAGTCACAAAAGAGCTTAGTAACTGAAGGGAATGTTTTCCCGATTATTCATTGAATGCGGTTAGTTCAGAAATTCCGAAAATCCAAATGCATATATTTTTTCTTCACTGAATGGAACCTATATTTGGCACAGGAGCACAAATGCCATCCCGAAATCAAATGCTAAAATGTCCTTTGAGTTATAAGGTTTATGAGTAGCCTCGGTGCTTATTCAAACGTATATAGTAATAGTGAACCCCTGCGTGTTTGGTCCCAAATTTGATATGTATTCACGCTTTAGATATTAAATTCATGTATTAAGTTTTATCTATTTAGGCCTTTTTTTTTCTTTTAACTATCGAGTTCGCTTAAATTCGAGCAGCAAAGCACGCAGACTTTACCTGCCAGATTTCATTCAAAATTTAGAAGAATTTTTTTTACCTATTTGCTGTTAAACCGAATTTCATACAACTAGTCGAAAGTGTTTTTGTGTTACCATAATGTCTTTTTGATCTCAAGAAGGCCTGACGCGTGGAAATTCGTCAATATCTCATTAGAATCTCTTGATGCCTACAATGCTTTTTTTTTTTTTTTTTGCATACTTCGTGCGCTGGAAAGTATTGAAGATAAATGAATCCAACTTTAAATATTTCTACGCTACAACATTTCGGGCGAAAGATGCGAACCTCTTCTTAATTTTTTAGCGCGCAACTGAAGTAATAGATGTTTGAAGAATCAATAAGTCACTAAATAGAAAAGATGACAATTCATCGTTAAACTACCTTTCTAGTTTCAAACAGCAATCTGTCCATAATAATAAAATGACTAACTTTGTTGCATAGAAAAGGTAATCTATTTCTCATCTTCTACTAGTAGCATAGTCAAGGTAGCAGATGCCGACAGTTTAAAGAGTCGTCATTGAGATACATCTTTAATGCATTTTTTTTGTGTATATATTTGTACGTATACACGCGCACGCGCACAATTACAGCTAAACCGTCGATGGTTCTGGACAAAGAGACGCAAAGAGGATCGTTGCGAGTTGGAAGGAAACGACTGCAGTCATTGCGAGCGGCGCAGAGTCTGCCACAAACTAGCATAGAAAGTAATCGCATCAGTTGAAACAAATTTCTGGTTACACAAAATTATTATACTTGAAATAATGGCAACGTCTCCAAACAGCGAATTAAAAGAAATCAATAAAATTTAAATTCTAGTTTGGTTTAAAAAAAATCGCCTTACCTTGTCAATGAAAACTCAGGTAGGTATAAGGGATATTCGACAATCATTCTGCGTGGATTTAAAGCCGAGATCAAAGACTGCTACTACATGAAGTTGTTGATTTTACACTTTTCAAGTTGAGATTAATTATTTTCATTCGAACTGATGTAAAAGTCTCCTTCCGATAATAGTTCAGATATTCATTTTTCCGTACTGCAGAAAGAAACGGACGTTAAAAATATTACAGTTATTAATGGATTTTTTTCAATGAATATCAATAATTATTACGAGTAACGGATTAATTCAATGAATGAAATCCTATTCTGCATTCATTTGATCACTTCTGCGATTGAAACTCATACACTCAAATTTTTTTCGAAATTTCATCTTCACACGAAAGCCGAATACGCTGTCCGCGTTATTTTGAGAAAAGCCATCAGCTTTATGAATTACCCTCGTCCAATTTAGAGCACCTGAATAATAACAAAAAAAAAAAAACTTTTTAAAGATGGAACTATCCTAAAATTTGAGAGATCGTTCCTGGAAGTATGTATTTAATATGCGACTGAGATGCTATTATACATAATTGCTTCAAAAGAATTCTTTTCCAATGGATTTAGTTGGTAAAGTTGAAGATTTGTTTTAATTTCATTATAATAATATTGGATAATATTTAAAAGAAAATATTTAATGGCATTTCTTCCATGCAAATACATTAGCTCAGTGAATAATAGAAATGAAATAAAGTATTAAAAATTTTACTATTTAATTATTTAAATTTTATTATTTATTATTTAAAGTATTAAAAATTATTAAAAATTAAAGTAGTAAAAATTTTATGTAATTATTTACACATTTCTTATGCATCATGCTATTGCACCATAAATGTAGTTTTATTAATTAAAATGCAGTATCATATTTTTCTTTTCAGTCAATTTTATTATAATATTTTCGTCTTTTTTATATTTAGTAAAATTCTTTATAATTAGCATAAAATGAAAGATTTATTCTGTATTCGTTTCTCGTATTCTTTCTTTATCAAAGCAATGACTGTTACACTTATACAATAGATTATTTTCGTACAGTATTGGAAAAAGTCAGTCATTCGGAAAGGAAAATAAAGCATCTAAATTCGTAAAATACGCTCTGCGATCAAAAATATTCGAGCGGATTTACGCATTCTTTCGAATTTCTCCAAGAACTGCTTTTGAACTTTGACCATGTGGACTCGCGTTTCACAGAGAAAATCGGGTCACAGGGACATTCACGGATCAGAAATTGATGAAGAGGAAAAAGACTTCGGTTCACACCGTTTCAGAAGGAAGAAAAGGATTGCAAGCCTTCAACAATGATTATATTTGACGCGATCAATACTTACATGCATTAAAAAAATTAGGATTTTTTAAAAAAAACTTTTTGTTTATAAAATGCAGAGTTTTCAACCAAGTTAGGCAGCAGCTTACTGATTACATAAGAAACAAAAAATGGTTCTCATTATAATTGTTTATACTATAATAATAGTGTTAGCTGACATAATTTAAATATTCTGATAAAAATGTAATTTATGTTTAGTTTAGAATAATTTATATCATAGACTTTATAAATATGAAAGGGTAGATAATTTTTTTTATATAGAATTCAGTAAAACTGACTCTTCAAAAAAAAATGCTTAAAGAATACCAATTTATGGAAGCCTCTCAGTTTTTCTCAGAGAGGAACTGAGCTTCAGCTCGCGACTGTGGAAATCTCTCTCTGAAATATGAACGGTATTCAACTGGAAAGTTTATGAAAGTTGCTCTACATATATCTGGCTTTAAAGTGAGGAAAAGAAAAAAAAAATATTTCATATTACGCGCATAAGTAATTAAAATGAATCTACTAAAAATGCCCATACATTCTTCGAAAAGGATATAATTGAAATTTAACCACAAAATTTGCATAATATTTTGACATACATTCTGCAAGTTCTATGTAATGTGGTTAAAATTTCTTAATGTGGAAAAAGAAAACATTTATCGTTTGAAACCTGCATTCTGCTTTTACCAAATAGCCCGTAATTTTTGCCAACAGCAAACAAAAGCACTGATGAAAAGTTGCTTTTAGTTATTCGCTTTCTGTAAAAGGAGGCGAGCCAAAATTTTCATCCATTTCTGGCTGGCCCTCTGCACGCGCTCATCATCGAATCTACACAATCTCAAATTTTCATTTCACATGGTTGAAATGGGAAGACAATTCATCCAGTTTTTCAGGGAAAATTGGAGGAAAAAAAATTCCAAATCGGAAACTATTTGATTACTAAATTGCAGTGTACAATTCCTTTTATAACCAATATTCGTTCCCTGTGGATTCTAATTTGTGTAACTCTCATTCACAACTTGAAGAAACAAAGAATTCAAAATTAAACGTTTCTCAAATTTTTACAGAATAAACAGCAGACTATGATTTAACTAAATAAATAAAACATTTTTTAAAAAATTTACTATTTTAAAAATGTGCCCTTAAAACAGTTTTATATTTTTCAATTTAATATTACGTTCAAATCAAACAATTATCTCTTCATTGAAAAATCACCTGTCTCTTAGTTAGCTGTTGATTAAAAAACTTTCTAATTAAAATTTTTTTTAAAAATGTGGCTTTAGTTTTATAAGGTGCCGGGCTCAATTGGAAATTATTTTAGATAACTTAAATATATTTCACAGTTTCAAAAATAATTTATAATAAATCTATACACAATATGATAGATAGGATAGTGATATTTATTATTAAAATATTTAATATATTTTAAACTTTCTTTGTAGTTAAAAAAATTTCCATAAGAGAGAAATACTTTTATTGAATAAATTATCTAGCAGTTAAATTCTCATAGAAATAAACGGCTTTAAAAAATGTATTTAATCTTCATCGTAGAGGACACTGGGTAGAGGTGTATTTAATTCAAAAATGCTGGAAAATAATTCAGAAAAAAGTTTTGACTTCGAACAATACAAAATGGTTTCGAATTCGGAATGTTATTTTACAATCCTGTAAGTTCATAATCATTACGGGAAGCTCCGAACCAACGCCACAGGCGGGGGTGGTCACGCAACGGGTCAGTCGGCAGATTTATGACCAAACCCGTAAGGCCACAGGTCGCCAGAAGGCGGCTTTAGAAATACACAATTCTAAGAAAAAAGTTCAAAAATTAAAAGCACTTGCAATGCATTTCCGAAATGGACGTTCACCGAGAAGCCATTGCCGCTCTCGCTTTTAATTTCCTGTCCACCTTAAACCTGATGGTTCGGTTAGTCTCAAGAAAATGAATTTAAAAGCCAAATAATAGGGGGCGGGGAAGTATTTTTAATACAAAAAGGAAACAAGCAGCTGGACGTCTTCATATTCGAAACATTATCGGCTTTGCTCACTTTCCCCATCCTTTCACTGCGGTTTTTCAATCGAACGTCTATTCGAAGGCAGCTGATTTCAGTAAAATGAAAGTCCGCATTTTTTTCTGATTTAGAACACCGATAGGGTTTATTGTAGGCATGCTCGAAAACAGATAGAGTGGACAAGCTTTTGGTAAATTTGAAACACTGCAGCTCGAGCGGTATTCAGAATTAAATATTTTGGTAACAATTCGATTTTGAATTTTGTCTAAGTTTCGGCGCTTGCACCTCGGCTTCAATCCTGGCATCTTGATGAAAATGGTATCAATCTGTAGGAGTTTTTCAGTGTGTATGCTTCTTGCATACGTAAGTACCACAGAAACTTTTCAAATTAGCACCGCCCCTTCCCCCAAATGGTTGCAAAATCACTTTATCTGTTCTACTTTGCAAACGGTAAGACACTGGATTTGGAAGTTCCTACAGTGTTTTATGATCCATGCGTCCTCTGGACTTTTCATTCCCTTCCTTTCGTTTTGCTGACTAGATCAAATGAGCCCCGCTTACAGATACGACAAAAGTTTCGGAGAGATGATCCGGGTCCATCGCCAGGCTGCACAATCCCACCAGCAAACGCTGACAGAGTAGAGGGTGAAACGACCTTGGCAGTTGTCTTTTCACCCTCTAGTTTCTGAACAGGCATCAACATTTTGCAAAAGAAATGTTGCCCTTTCATTCAAGGAAAAGAAATCAACAGCAACACAAATAGAGCTGTATATTTGTTTCAAGCATTAAATACCAATAGTAAAAATGAAATCTGCTCTGTATATTTCAATCTATCATGTCAGAACATCATTTCTTGAACACCCAAGCACCACGTGCTCGTGCAAGTTGAATTATGTTTTCATTCACTTTCAATGTTTCGCTGAATGAGTCACTTGAGTATTGCAAACGATCAAAAAAACTGTATCTCGCATTGATTGTTTATAAAAATATCGCCTTTCCTATTCATTTCATATAATAACGGACACAAAATGATATTTTTCAAGGTTTTATTTGCTGCAGTCATTAACTTATTTTTTTAAAAATCAGAGTTTTTGTCAATGCAATAGTAACACGCTATTAAAGTTTATTTTTTGAGATGCTCGTGCAGAAAAAAAAATTTCAATTTTTCGCTTACGGATTTTTGTTGACGTCAAAAACCTCATGTTCTGACATGATAAAAAGTAAATAGAGCCACCGGAGGGTTAAACACATAAATACATCAAACAAAATTATTTTTTCTTGCTTAAAGACGCTTTTTTTTAAAAAAAATGAACTTCTTTTATTCAAATAAATGCAGAAAATATGTCTTTTTATATTTTTTTAATACCTGGGATGCTATTTTTAATGGAGAAAAAGAATAAAAAATTTTACTATATCATTCTCAATTGTTACTCATGTTTACAGAATAAGTTTATGATAGTTCTTAAAACAGCAGAATTAATTTACAATGTGAATAAAATTATTCTTAAAGCATATAGTACGAAACCGAGATTATCGAAATCGAATCAATGGCTGGTGATAGGCAATTGGTTTATTGGTATTACCTATTATTTTGAGAGAGTAGGTCTTCAGCTACTGGTTAGTTAACCTGAATTATTTATTATATACAATTTTAATTAAATCGCTTAGATGTAATTTCATATCCATGATTCCATCAAACTGACAGGCGTTAAAAGCTTGTTAATCATAACAGCCTATTTACAATAACAGTCTAATAGTGACGATTAAACCATGTTAGTTTTATATTTTCTGACCAATTGTAAATTCACGTTCTCAAGGAAGATCAGTTTAATGATATAACTGCGCTATTAAAAATCCAATTTTACATATTCACTTTTTATTTGTTTGCAAACCACACATATATTAAAAAGAATCCTTTAATTTTCGATAGAGGAAGAAATTCACACGATTAAATATTTGATGAAATAACGAAATCAGATTTCAATTTCAGGTCAAGAATGTCTAACAATAATGTATGTTATTGGGGGGGACAGCAAAAATTAGAAAACTTGGCACGAATATATCTTTCAAAAAAGAGAATTTCTTACATTTTAAAATGCTGCAAAAACCAGTTTTGTGCAATAATATTTTCTAAAGTTATCGTGGGAAATGTCAAAATCCGGCTTACTTGTAAATTAAAGCTTAAAAAAACATTAAAAAAAAATTCCGATTTGCAAATTTTAAACCATTGAAAGTACATCTATAAATACATAGTAGTTCTAGGTCAAATGGCCTGAATTGCAGTGAATCAAAACACACACATTCATTTTTATTGCTTATATATATATGTGTGTGTGTGCACATAATATAATCCCTATTAATTTTGATTTCAAACCGAGTGTAGAGTTGCAGATTTTTTTTTTTTTTAAAAAAGGATAACTTTTTATTTTTGCTTTCATTCCATCTCGAGAGGCACACAGCATGGCAGAAGAACAAAAAAAGGGACAAAATCATTTAACCAGGCCTTATATATTACAATATTATCATAAATCAGACATATGTAGATTTCTGAAAAAAATTCTTATACGCGTTGACCTTTAGACAAGAGAAACGAAGGAATCCTTTAAATCTATTGACACCAGAGATTTATTATCCATCCACTGGGCACGTGGAGTCATCAATGATGTGTTAATCTTTATAATACTTTATTTCACATTAAATAGAAAAAGTGGAAGGGATCAGGAAATAATAGAATACTCTAGAATGAATTTATTATGGACTAAATTAAGACAAAACTTTGGAAATTAATTACAATTGAATTTAGAGTTTAAAATATCATTGCATATTTATAGTTTGAAATGGAAAACTACATCCAATTTACTTATCTTACATTTAATGATCAAATATCAGAATCCAAACAATGAAATTTCCAAATCACAAAAATCTTCCTTTTAGAAAAATGTTATTGTTTTTATTAAAAATAGTCAAATATTTGCCGCTACAATTTTTAATTTAAAAGTAGATTTTTGTTAAAAACCAAAACCATTTACCAAATGCTTGAATTATATGCATTAATATGGCAGGATGATATAAACGAACTTTATCTAGTCCAACCTGAAATAATGCATTGTGTTCGGTACAAAATTTCACTTTATCTGGATTATTAAATAGTTGAAATTCCTCTATTTCAGCGCTATCCAGATATTTATGGCTCAAAATATGTGAAAAAGTGTAGAATTTCATGCCATATGGCATACTTTTCTTAGAAATTGTACACATTACAGAAGGGATTATTCAGAGAGGAATAGAGGATGACTCAAGTTCAAAACCTAAGATGAGCTTTTATCAAGGTAAATAAAGATAAGAAATTTCATAAACAAAATTAAAATATGGCTTACTTTATTTAGATAAGACAAATTTATATCAGATTAATGCATTACATAATAATGAATTATAATAAAATCAACAGAGTTCCTTCTGCTAAACTATGGACATTAAAATAAGGTAAATGCATTCATTCAAAGAAATCAAAATGTCAATAAACAATCATACTTCTGGCAGTGAAAATACTTGAATTCTTAAATGAATACACTTCATACAATTAAATAATGCACTCAAATACTAAACATATAAAAATTGATATTCATTGTACATAAAAATATAATTTCTTGAGCACAAATGTATACATAAAATTGCATTTTCATTTGAAATGAATATTTATAAGATAACTGGATTTTAAAAAAAATAATTGTTTATATTTATTCATAAGTCATAATTAGAGAATCAGAAGTACATTTAAATATCTTGGAAGGTGCAAAAATCTGTCTTTCAATCAACAAGTAATGAAACAAATGCACACGCCTATTATTATATAATGAGTTTGATCACTAATTTGTGAAAAAGTTTTTTAAATGTTTCATTCCATAGACATATTTTTTTTAAAAAGCAAATATAAAAATATAATTGAAAATTTCATATTATATATATATATATATATATATATATATATATATATATATATATATATATATATATATATAAAATAAAGAATTTAAAAATATTGATTTTTAATATTTATTTCACATTAACTTAAATCTATATGTAAGTTTAATCTTATAAAGAATATTATATTGACCAAAAAAAACATAGAATCAAGTTTATGAATTTGTAGAGAAAAAAAGTTTACTACCAAAACATCTCAATATATAAATTCAAAGTGAATTGAATATAATTTTAACACATCTCTGCATTTTAGAATTAAATTCATTTATAAAATCAACTATAATACTGAATATGTGAAAACTCCAATAATAATAATAAATGACTGCATCTAATAAATGATTATATTATTTATTCCTATACATTGTTAGTTGATGAAAAAATATTTTTTATTTTTAAAACAAATACCTTTTATTGTTTTTATATAACATTAATAAATGATTATTTTTTGCAATTGATAGTTCATATTTTTACCTTTTTACAGGCCAATGCATCTATTTGGGAATATCAAATAAAAAAAAAAACGTTTAGTTATATTTATTTCAAAAACGTTGTTAATAATTCAAAGTTATAAAATAAACAAAAGAAAATGATGAAAATTGTTCTTTTTTTACATTGTACATAGAAAGTTTCAGACAAAAAAAGCAAATAATTAAATTTTAAAAAATTTAGTAAGTACTATTAAAAATACCCTTATTACAAAAATATAAAATCAAATAATAAGAAATGTATTAGATTTTCTAGCTTCTATTTAGAAACATTAGCCAACTATAATTTATTTTATTTAAAAAAATATTCCCGTAAAATGAGTCGCCACTGAGAATTATATAAAAAGAAAGATCTCTGTATTTTTTTAAAAAAGAAAATCTTTTCATCTGCTATAGGGGGGGGACCTCCGTTTCAGAAACATAATTTATTCAATCAATTTTCAATCTGATCAGTAATTTAGAGCCTTTGATTACAAATTGGGAAAGGATATACGTTGTTGGAATGATAATTCTGCAGTGAGTTTTCTTTCAAATAACAGATTTATTTCCCGGTCAAGTGAAATAAACAAAGTTCTCATGCAAAACAAGAAAAGGTGCATGTGGAACAATCAAATGTTATTCACAGATATAAATCTTGGATAGATAGAGCAGATCAGTAGGATAGAATGAAAAGAAACTATCATTATAGTTTCGAAAAGAAAAAAAAAAAGAAAAGAAATATATTTGCAAAAGCATGGAATATGAATGTTTCACTGGATTGCTGTTAATATAGTAACTTACAGAAAATATCCCATTCTATCAGCCATAATTTTATTCAGAAGTTTCTTGAATTCAAATGAGCAGTTAAAGACTTGGACTATAATCAAAAGGCATCTGCTGTATGCCCCAATAGAAAAGTAATGATTACAAGATGTACAAGTAGATGTGCAGAATATAGAAGAAATAAAGTCCAGGGTAAAATAAATAAATTAATTTTGTTTTTTAAGCTAACAGTTCTATCTCAAAAACTGAAATAGAAAAAATATAATTAGCATCACATTAAAAAGTTTTGCACATACTTTTAAAAAAAGTTATTACAATGCTATGATTACTAAAATAAGTAATCACACAATCAGCTACTTCCAGATGTTCCATGAATGATTGCAGATTTGGCATTTTATAAAATATAACTTTCAATCCCTATTTTAAATAAAAAATGCATTTGGAAACAAAAGTTATTTCTAGAATAACTGAAAGGATCATTATTATGCATTGAAAAAGGCTGTCTCTAGTCTTACATTTCAAAGAAGAGCACTTAGCTAATTCTTCATAAAGTTCTTTTTTATAAACTAATTGATTTTTTAATAAGGGATAATCCTTTGCCAGCAAATTTTAAGATATAAAATACTTTACTACATACAGAAATTACAAACTATAAGTTTTTACCACTAAATGCTAAAAATTTCTGATTGTCATTTCCACAACCTGCTAATCTCGGTAAAAACAATTTGTGTTCATTAAGTACATTCCTCTAATTTTGATATGTTTTTCTTATAATGTGGTACAGAATTTAAAAAAAAAAATTAAGTTGAAAAATTCTAGTAACAATTGCATTGAATTTACCTTATATAATACATTTCAACATTAAATTGCTACAATTATGAGAGAAATTTATAAAGGTTTTACAGGGTAATATTTTTATTTTATTCGTCATATAACATGGACAATTAAGAAGAAATTAGAATTCCATCAATATTGATTTATCAGATAGGAAATAAAATTTGAGAGAGTCAGTAATGTTCCTTAAAAAAAATTGCATAATGTGTAACCTTCTCTAACAGTTTTATAATTAAGAAAAAAGGGCATAGCTAAGTTTATAATAATCAAACACTATTCAATCACAGTATCACAGAATCAATTTATAAATAAGGCACAAGAAAAATTGGTAAATAATTTAATTAAATAAATAAAATGAAAAACATGATTCTTTTCTGTGCAGTATAAATAAGAATCGAGTATTTTTTACAAAGAGTCATACTAATTTAATTACAACTACCATAGTTTCAGTTCATCTAAAACTGCTATCAAATATTGATTGCACCCAAGTCGATTGATCTCCATTCTTGCCCTAAAAAATAATGCAAAATATTCTATATATAGATTTGGATAACAAACAAGACTATACATACTTGAGGAACTTCTAAAATAATTCAATACCTCTGCGAAAAAAAAAATTGTGGACAATTTTTTAAAGAAGCATTTATTAGCAAATAAAAGAATGAAATAAAAAAATGGCATCTCTAGATCACCAAGGACTTCATCTTCTAAGAATCTGGCAATATCATACATGCAAATAATTATTTGTAAATAAAAAAAATAGCAAGTGATACTGAAATTCTAATATATTATTTTAGGCATTAGTAACTTCCAGAATCAGTTATTCTGTGTCTACTATATATGCTTAATACACCTTTTCTTCAAATATTATGAAATTCTTATCTTGGGCTTTATGTAACTGATTAAACAAAACTTGATATCTATATAAATCTTAAATAGAATTACTTCACAATTCAATTGGCTAACTTTTTCAAGTGAATCCAGAATGGCTTCATATAAACTAAATTTTTAGATTAATCAACTTATTGGATTATCACTTAGGACAATAAAATGTAAATGTATAGCAAGCTCCAGCATAACAAATTTTTTTACTTTTATGAATTGAAATGGCTAGTGGAAAGGATATTTCAAAAGTAGTAATAAGAGTTTAAAACAAGGAAATACATTCAAAAATACGTATTTAAAATTTTACATCAATATTACATTTATATCTAAAACAAATATCAACTTGAAATTGGAATTTCAGGTTCATTTTTGATGATAATTACATTCTTATTTATCTTATATTGATGGTAACAGTGGTTCAAACCAATTTTCCAATAAATTTCTAAGAAAAAACAAACAAACAAAACAAAAAACACAGAAGTAATAAGTATCTTAAAAGATACATATCAATACTAAAGATATATATTAATTTACAGTTGCAATATTTTTCACAAAATAAGCAATCATTTTAATTTTATGAGTTTTTCAGAGCTAAGTTATATAAGTGGTTACTGAAACGAATCTAAAAGCACTGTGAAAAGTTATTTAACCTCAAATATGAAATCATCACCACAAACTTTGCCATCAATACAGAAAATAGAGAACTATAAGAGATGAAATTGATTAGATTACTTACTGGGCATCTAATTCTTTAAGTACATTTCTACTATATTCAAAGGAACCCATTTTCTCCATGAGATCTACAGCATATTTCTTGATTTCAACATCTGTTGTTCTTTGTCGTATTATATCTAGATATATTTATTAAAGAAAATATATACAAGTAATCATGTAAGGCTCAAATACTTCAAAGGATATCTATTGAGCTTTATAAGAAACCCTTTTGTTGATAATATTATTTTTTTTTATCTTTTTGCTTTGAACATTAAAATTAATTGAAAGTAGTTATTTAAAACAATACATCATTTATAATTCAAAATTTATATTACATACACACTGCAACAAAATAAATAAATAAAATCTTAGCATCTAATTGATTTATTTCCATAAGTTTTATTCACAATTTAGATTCTACTACTCCCTTGTTTTAATGGAGAGAAATATCCATGTCTCCCAACAATAAAAAAAAATTGTAGCAAAGAATAAATCTATTTAACATCACAACCATATTATTGATTATAATTGGCAATATAATAAGCTAAGAGAAATAAATTTGCAGGTTCCGCCATAAAAATCTCTTCAAATGTCTGGAAAAAATGATTAATAACAGTCAAATACATATAAGCCTTATCACTAAGTTGTCTTGTTATTTCCTAAAAGTTTTATCTTATTAAAACCTTATCTAGCAATAGCAATGTTATTGAGGTATTATTGAGGTACTTGGTAACACAATTGATTTATATTTGAAATGTAATTTGATATTTGTGAATTATTTTTAATTCTGTGCAGCTGCATTGTGCTGCAATCTAAATTAACTACATAAAGTATTGTGAATAACCAACTAGAGTAAACTTTTTTTATAACAATAAAAAAACACTAAGAAAAAGTACGCCTACTAATACTGTGGGAAAAAGTCAAACATTTCACAGCACAAGCAGGTAAAGTAAAATGTCAACTATGGCTCTCTAGTTTTAGTCACAACTGGAGTTGAAAAATAATATTTCCTTTCTTGAAATTCAGCAACACTAACTGCTATTTTATTAATACTTATTTACACTGCTTTTCAATTGAAGAAAATTTATATAGCCTCTTTTTATAACAAAAGTAGTCCCTTTTTTTCATTTTCAATTTGTTTCCTAAATAAACAATTTAATCTGGAATTTTCAAGGAAATTATAGAACAAACCCACAAAAGATTTATTTTTTTTAACTCACATGTATAAATGTGCATACACACACATTCTCTATACTTATAAAGGAGGGGGAATGTCATTATGACATTCTCAATAAAAAGGAATCCCAAGAGGTTAAAATGCAATGAAGAGGTGAGGTACAAATAAAAATAACTCTGCATTTTCTTTTTTTATTATTAGAACTGTTTTTTTCCACCACCAAAAGCATAATGTATTTTAATAACAAATTTTCAATTTGGGAATAAATTTTTGTATTTTATATAACTTAACGATTTCTGATATGAAATATTTGAAGAACTATTAAAATATGTCCAGAAGCTTAATGTTCCTATTAAATCTCTTTGATAAGCATTTGTTTCTCTCTCTCTCTCTCTCTCTCACACACACACACACACACACAAATTCTAACTTCATGAAATGTTCACACACACAAGATACATCATGAATTTGTGCACATTTAAAAAATTCATAATAGAAAAGTATTGCTTGAAAAAAATTGGGATTTGAGGGAATTAGAGCTTTTGGATTCTTTCCCCATTAAAATAATTCAAAAAAGGACTTAATAGATGATGCTCTCAAGGCCAAACTGCAAAAGTCTGCATTTTCAAAAAGGGATTATCCCATCTGGGTCTCAATAACTTATATAAAAAAAATCAAATATTGTTTTTGGAAATCGGGCCAGAGACGGGGGGGGGGATATGGGATTTAGAAATTCTGTGGTTGGTAAACATCTCAGTTTAAATAAAGAAGGATACTCATAATTCTTGGATCACCTTGATTGCTTCTAATGGAATGAATAACAGGAAAAGAAAACTTTCCTTCAGTCAGATCTTCACAGTAGCTTTTATTTTCGGTATACTAAATTAAAAAAAAAATTAAGAAAAAAATCATGGAAAAGAAAGGGAAATAATTTGTAATGAACATAAAGGTAATAAAAAGAAAATGTAATTACACATAAATATCTTAAGAAATACCTCTTTGGATTGAAGATTTGCATAATCATCCCTGATCTGGAAGTACAGCCCCATAAGAGCTATGATCTTAGTGAAGTCACTGGAAAGAAAGTATTTAAAATAACTAATTCTTAAATAGGATCACTAAGTTTTTTTTTCCTTTTTTCCAACATACAAAGATAAAATTAGTGATTGAATGCACAACTATTTTAGCAGCAACATTATATATATGTGCACATGTCAAGAAAAAATGATAATCTAAAGAATAGAAAACTTTACAACCTTTATATAAATGCAAACATATATTTTTTAAAAATGGTCTTTCACCAGCTTATGCAAAATTCCAAAATAGGGAATTCTATAAAACAGGATACAAAATATGGTGCCATCCTATTTAAGCAATGATTTTTTATTTACATGGATAACAATGTTTCCATTTCAAGTAATTCTGAATGTGTTATAATATTCAATATAATTACAACAATATTATATATCTTTGAATGTAATAAATCCAAATTAATAGTGTTTTTGAAATTAATTCTTATTCTATTTATATAAACTTAAAAAATTAAATTTGAAAAACTTCCAGTTTTTCACACATTTTGCAGATTCAAATTTTTGTGAATTTCAAAGTCTGACATTCAACTGCCCTACTTGAAAATTGCATGTCTAAAAGAATTTATCAGTGAAGTATTTTGAAGGAAAGAACAAATTTTAAAGGCATAAAAAGTTTCAATGCTTTCTATTTCAACAAGGAAAAGTTGCAGAGAGGATATACTCAAGTTCTCAGTCATGGTTATCAAAAAGAACTTTAAAATTATCTCTGATGAAACTTCTGATTAGCAATGAAGAAGTAAAACAAAAAATAAGGTCTAACCCTTTAACAGGCGCTAAAATTTAAAAAAGAATTGTCATCTTTAAATAATGCATGTCTGAAATCCTAACCCCTGGCTATAAAGTATTTTACATCCAAATATTTTTCTACTTTTTAGTTTTCTCACATGGGGGAGAGAAGAGATTTTCAGATCCTCTTAAATGATGGGTAGCCTCAAGATTTTTCTGCAATTCATGTTGCCTTTTTTTAAATTTCTTATTTATATGGGAAATACAAAATTAAATAATAATCTCTGCTAATAATAATCTGCAGACAAAGTAATCTCCGACTACAGTGCACTTTTGCCATATATTTTTGCAATATTTAAAACCAGTCTTCAAATGTTATTGTTAAATTTCTTCAGAGATAAATGAATCTTGTTTAATAAATTAATGAACTAAAATATTTACAAGTAAGAGACAATTTCAACTGTGAAAATAAGATGAGATCATACAGTGACACAGCAAGTAAGCACAAAGCATATAAATCCATATTTGTAAAATATTTGGTTAAAAACTGATAATAATTAAAATGTCAAAAAGCAATAATTGTGGTGCAAATTCATGTATTCTTTGTCACGTTTTGGTAATTTTTTTCCTGAACTGCTGTTTGAAAATGTTGCTGAGCAATTAGATAATAATGTTTATTGATTACTTGATGCTGTTTTTGATGTTCTAATTTCCTCTCTAATGATAAATCTTTAACTGAATTGTCAAAATTGTTAATGGGCTAGTTTCTCCTGAATCTTAATTAGTTTTAAGAGATTGAAGAACAGATTAATAAATATACTTGTTTTAAAAAGTGAGCAATTTTTTCAAACTTTAATGCTGATTACTTTAAGAATGCAGCATTTATTAGTAATGCTATCAAAAATTTTATAATAAACCTAACTTCAAATTTTTTAAAAATATTTAGGAAATGTTCCCTATTAAACAGTATAATTCAAATTCACTTTATGATAAATAATACCTAAACAAAAAATCTGGCTTTTTTTTGTTCTTTGCAGAACAGTTAAAAGAATTATAGCATTTTTTTTTTAATTTAACAGATAAAACAAGAAACATTACCTTTTATTGTTACTAAATAGCTGCATTAATTTGACACCTAGTCCAAAGAGACCACCAGTTTCTGTAAAAAAAAAAAAAAATTTGAATTAATGCATTAAAATATTTAAACAATGATTGCATTTTCAAAAGATACTACATCACCTCTAAATTTTTAAATTTATCTAATCAATTTAATCATCTTTCATTCATTTCTTTTGTAAATTTCAACTTTTTATTTATAAATCACAACATTTTATATTGCTCAGGATAAAACAACAATAAAATATAGATGTGGTTTATCAATCTTTAGGTAAGATATTCAATTTTCAATTAAATATCTGATGTGCCTTGGTTTTTAATAGCTACTTCATTAAAATATTTTTAAACTTCACATTTTGATAGTCATGTAATTTATTCATATTATAAAAGATTTAAGTCATAATATACAATTTTCTGCCAGCTCTCAACAAATTTCAATTTTAAATCAAAGAGGAAATAATTTAATTGCAATATCTACACTACAAAATAATTTTAAGTAATATTTTAAGAATTATTCAACAAAAAATTTTTAGATTCATCATAGCTTTTAATTTTACTTTCAAAAGGATTTAAATGCTGTCAATAATTTTATTTTGTTTCAACCAATAAATATACTACATGAAATTCAGTATTTGGTTTTACTTTTCAAAAGTACTTAAATGGCATCAATAATAATATTTTATTTTGCTTCACTTAGTAAATATATGTCAAAAAATAATAAATAAATTTTAGATAGACCTTTGGTCTAAAAGAAAACTATTCTGTGAAATATTCTTGACTCTCCAAGTTTTAAATAAATAAACGTTTGTATCTACTATGCTCAAATCTAACTGATTTATAAGTTTAGATCTTAGACCAGTCGATGTTTTCATAATTTAGTGAATCACTCATGAGAAATCTTGGGAAATGACTAGTGCCTTATTATTAAGACAATCATATTCATAATCATGACGATCATATTTTTAAATATTAACATTAAAAAAATAAAACTATCCAATAACTTTAAAAAAATAGGATTAGAATTTTTAATCATGAAGTTTTTGAAAGAATTATAATAATACAATAAAAATTTATCAACATACTGCTATATTTTGTGAATGAGGCTTGGTGCAAGCATTTAACTCTTTCATCCTTAAGAGTATTATAATTCAGGTATTTCAGTTTCTCTTTCAAAGTTAAGTCCAAAGGATATTTAACTGGTTGTTATACAAAAGGGATCCCTGTATATATGATAGTTAGTAAGCAAATGTATGCTTAGACATATTTGTGACTCTTGTTTCTGTTTAACCTGGAGAAAACACTTTCACTCCTTCCTATGCTTAGATGTCTTTTGAACATTCTTATAAAAACTCTGCCCTCTCCAAACTATCTAAAAGAGATTCTTAAAAAGGACCCACAAACATATTCAATCATTTACACTTTACAAAAAGGGAAGGAATTCAGCAGTGATAACCAGGCAAAACCAACAAGCTTTTTAGTATGCTTAATGGACTTTTATTGATATGAGTTAAAGGATGGAACAATAACTGAAATGATATTATAAGTTTCTACAGCAAGTTAATCAAAATTATTGTTTTTTTTTCCTAAAAATATATTCTTTAATTTGTTCAATTAAAATTATAACATTAAATTCATAAAAATGTCAATAAAATGCATTTGAACTTCAATAAAATTTATAAAAGGGACACATTTCCTTCAAATTCTAATAGTCCTAGTTCCGGTCATATTATTTAGAAATACTAAATAGATATACAAGGAATAGCATGCTAATTAAGTATAAAATTATAAATAAAAAAATTACATTTGTAATTATAAAGAGAGTCCATTATACTAAAGAAAAGTATATACATTTAGGATACACAATTTCACAAAAACTGAATTAAAGTGAAATTAAGCGCTCCTAATTCTTGAGAATACACTTACTTCTTTTCACCATTTCTTTATATTCTTGCTCTGTTGGACATATGAAATTATCTCGCCAGTATATTTCCATTCCTTGCCCACGATGGAGTTCAAGCAGTTGTTCTAAAATAAAATGTAATCAGTAATTTTTTAAAGTTTTATTTTAGATTTCTTTATATGTATATTTGAATTTCTTATTTAATTTCCATTCTCTTTGCATCATATTTGTAAATATAAATTTCAAATGCATAGATTAATTATAGGTAAAAAAATTCCTAAAGTTTCTTTCATCAATATTTGTTAGATACCACTTTTTTATTTTTTCATATAAAATTCATAACAAATTTCTAAATTATCAAAATTTTATATTTCAATCATAAGCCATTCCAATATATCTTATCTATCAAAATCCACCTCTCCCCCCAAAACAAATAATAATAATAAAAAATCTAATGCTTGTTAAAAATGCTATATTCAAGTATAAGTAAAAATTATTCTTTCCTCCCTCAAATAACTTTGTTGCATTTCTACAAAACTATTAGGATACTTTTCATTGCATATTATCAAGAGAACAAATTTCAAATCTGATCTACCTATAAACAAAAATTAGGAAGAAAAAAAAATCCATATTCACTTTTGTTCTCATTATTTGTAGGTAAGTTTTACAGATTTGTTCATGCCAGTCATTAAGATAGAACCATTCTTTTAAACTTAATTATTTGTGCTATTGTGAAGCATATCTGCACCACTCTTCATTAGCAAAAGAAAAGTAATACTGTGCATTGTTCTAAAAAAAAAGCACTTTCTGCATTGTATTTAGTGTTCTGAAGGCAAGAAGAGATCAAAGACAGAACAATAAAAGGTAAAATATTTTACCACAATAAAATGTTTACCAGAAAATCGAAAAGTTCAAAATAATTGAACAAAGAAGAAATTTATGAACTGAGAGAGACGTCCAATCACATCCGCTACAGATATGAACAATCAGCAGATAAATGCTGTGATTCTAAATAGCAAATGACTGGCAAATCATATGCATATTAGCCATGGGAACACATATAAAATGTCTAACTTCTACAAAATCTGACTAAGATGGCCCCCAAAACTATTCAGTGAAGAGAGGTGCAAATGTGTGAAAATCTGCCAATAACAATGAACCCTCATACAAATAACTTTTCAAGATAAATTATCTCAGTAGATAATATATAATCATAATATGTATGATTATTAGCTTGGTCAAGTTAAAAATGTTTTAAGAGGCTGATGATTCATCTGCCATCAACAGATGAAATAAGTGGTGAATACATGCTTTGTAGTTCCATTGATTTTCTCCCCTTGTTCTACTGATTGCAAATTTTACACTTTGGTTGCAATAAATTATTTTGTCTGAATATAAATCTTTATGCCAGTAATAGAAGGCTCTCTACGTCATTCACGACATTAACGTACATATATTCATAAATGATACATTTCAAAAATATATATAGAAAAAAAATTCTAACAAAAAGTAAACATACCTGTAAAAACAGCAGTAGCCTCTGAATGACCGAGTTTTAAAGTTCTTTCCAATCCTAAAAAGTATACATAATTTGCAGAGTTAATAGTACTAGCAATTCCAAAGATATTATGGGCTACGGGAACTCCTCTTCTTAGTTTAGAATTGTCCTCTATATCATCAACTCTATGGAATAAAGGGAAACAGGTGGTTCATTTTCAAAATACTATCAATGAAACAAACTTAATATTTAAAAAAAATTCAGTAAAAATATGTATTTATATTTCAAACTAAATCGTAAAAAAAAAAAAAACTATTATATTTATGGGTATAATTCTTAAAGATGCATATATTAAAAATTAAATATGCTTTAAAAAAGATAAATTGATTTTAAATTTTATATATATATATATATATATATATATATATATATA
>JAOUZG010029365.1:1120435-1144405 GCA_026289955.1 Argiope argentata
AAGTGAACTGGCGTTTTTTATTGTATAAATCTATGAATAATTATTTCTATGTCAAAGTCATTTCCACACTCTCTTCAGATGACGAATTTTAAAAAAAAATTCTTAATGATCTTCAATTTTGAAACTGTCTTTTCATTGCTCTTAAGTGAATCATAAATAGAGCTGGAGGATGATCAAATTCATTATCGCGATATATTTTTAAACAGATATCGATATTTTTCGATAAATCGCGATATTATTATTTATTTGTACTTATTATCAATTCTAAATCGTATCTCTTAACAGTAACAACGATTCCAAATAAAGTTAAGTTTTATTTTGCATAATACGAATATTCGTGTTCTTTAGGATAAAAATGGTTATAAAATAAATCTGTTAAACCCCTTTAATAAAGAGTGTCGATGCTGAAGAAATGTCTTCACGTTACAGTTTATCGTATAACGGTTTTTTTTCAATAGTAAAATAAATTTTTAAATGTTAACTTTCTTTGCTGTTGGTTTTCTAAAAACTGCAATTTTTTTCATTCTTTATTAAAACAAATGAAAAACGACATAGTAATGCCTTTAACATGCAAGTTTGATAAAACCCGAATTCAAAATCTAACATCCTGAAAAATTAATTTCGTATATAAATTAAATTAATTTTTATTCTTATTTTAATTTATTATTGGTTGATATATTTCAAATATGCACTCAAATTTTAACGAGTTATTCTAGATAACTAAAATGAATAACTGAAATCCCTATTTCAAATTACAAAAATTCAAAAGAAAAGAAAAACAAAAACTCCGAAATAAGACAAACTTTATTATCAAATATTATGGAGGGTAAATTTATTTACGAACAAATAATGTAAAACAGAATTTTTTAAAGAAAAAGTCTTAATTTTGATCAAATAAAAGAAAAATTTGTCATTATGCATTTAAATTAATAAAAACTTAATGAAAAAATAAGCAGCACTCAAGAACAGCGTTATGTTTCTGAATATTAATATTCTAACTGTCGGATATTTTCATTTATTCCATCCACATTTTGGCATATTATAAACTTTGAAAGGAAGGAAGAAAATAAAATTGAGATTTAATAGGAAAATCCAAAATTAAGGGTGAAATGAATAAAAAAAAGATTATTCAGGGTGTTTATGATTAAACTTGCTCTATAAATAGCATCATACAACGCAAACAGAACGGATTGCGGATAAATTTGTTACAGAGACTATGCACGAGAAATAATCACATAAATTTGAAGAAAAAAAAGTTCCAAAATGTCCTCTAGAGGTTTGTTTTCTAGAGAAACATTAATTTTAACGCAATAAACGACAAAAACGAAATACAGAAACAATGTTAACATTTATAGACTGGTTTCTGATCACCTTGTCGTCGTTTGCATTAGGTAAAGGCGAGTAAAAATTATCAGTACGCTATTTGAAGTACGCTATTGCAGAAATCAGAGCAGATTAGGATGAAATTGCACCAAAGTAGCAGTTGTTAATTGTGTACAGGACGATGCAGGGAAAGATGTTCCACGTGACCATTCTTATTCACCTGCAGAATTTCAAGTCGGCGGACAGTGTGTTCAACATCAGATCGTAACTGATCAGTTGTGATGCTTCGCACGAGAGCCGTTGAAGTCATTCAACAACGAGACCCCGACATCATACATGACAACGACTGCACCCACTTCTTTGCCTAACCCGTTTTACATAAAGATTCCTCTTCTTTGCAAATTTCGACTCTTTTTTCCTAGAATTGACAGCTTTTCCCGTTTTACATTTTATTACTCCTAATTCTTATTCTGGATTGTTAATATTGTTTCTGCATTCCGTTTAGGTTGTTAATTGTGTTAAATGTAATGTTTTGTCCGGAAATGGCGCCCTTTGGTGGGCGTTTCAGAACTAAGAATTATTTTTCGTGTTTCCGTGAGTGCATCTCGTGTCTAGTCTACGTACCACATTTCACGGCAGTCCCTTCCCAATTTTGCATTGTGTAATGCTGTTTATATGAAAAGTTTAATTATAACCATCTTGTATAGTAAGCAGTTAATAGATTCACAAATTATCTCTAAAATATTTTTACATTAAGAACAGAAAAATGATTATTTCACAAAAATTTCTTAAGTCTAAGGAATTTCTAAATCAATTTAAAATACTGTGTATTTGAGAATAAAAAAGAGCATTTATAACAAAAGGGAAAGAAAAATAAATATTTTTATTGAGTGAAAATTTAGGTAGGGGAGGACACCGCGACATATTATCCAATCACATAAATTGAAATAAATCGGAGTAATAAAATTTATCCATTAAAAATAATCTTTATCTCAAATAATTAATAAAACATTATAATAAAAATGTATTATGAAATTGAAAAAGAGTATTTTTTAAAGATATAAAAAAAGATAAACATAGCACATAAAATTAACATAGCGAATTTTAAGAGTCTTAATAGTCATAGTATGAGGACAAATTAGTTTCTTTTCCATTGTCCTTTCTTGTTGTCTTTAATGCGGAGGGGGGGGGGTGATGATTCCCATTCACGAAAGGGCATTTACGCAAAATTTCCTTTCATATGTTATTACCATTGATGCAAAAACCCCGTGTTAACACAAATGAACAACATATATGTGTGGAAAATATTTTATGGCTGATGATTAAGTTTTCGCAATGTGATTTTCTTTTGAATTAAAGGCGCTGATACTAATATTTTACATTTCCTTACTTTCATACTTTTCTACTCTTTTCATACATATTTCTGTATTACGTTTCTACTAATACGTGTTTTAGGAATCTAAAATTTCTCGTTTTTGAAAAATGAGAGAGTAAAAGATTTCTAGAACAAAACGAAGCGATCTTCTTTTTTTAGGGGCTCTCCCTATCTGCAGCAATCGTGATTTTTCTGCCCGTAATGATACATAGCTATTAGTCCGAAGCTTTGCTTCTCATATCGATTTTTGTTATTATTTTCTTTCAACATTTCTCAATTGTTCTCCTTTTATTTCCTTTTTTTGTAGCCAATTTTCAATCATATGATTGTGTTTTTGTGTACTTTTAACAATTAGAAAAGTGTCACTAGAAATAAAAGGGAGTTAAAATATCAAATTTCAAATATTTCGCTTTTATTACGATTCCCAGTTGCACAATGCATTTTCCGTCAACCAGGTTTTCCTACAGAAATCTATAAAAAAGGTCATATTTTTTATGTCAGTTTTTTTTCATTTGCTTAACAAAGTGGCAAACTATTTTATCCTTTTTATTATTTCTTTTGTGCAATGATAAATTTACCCTCCAATTTCAGAAATGCGGATTAGAAACGTGTTAATCATCCAAAAAAAATGCTGTTAAACAGCTTAGATCGACGCTTCCCTACTTCAGGCTCTAATTCTAGTTTAAAAAGCAAAGATCTGCATTATTCCAAGAAAAAGCTTTCTCTCTCTTTTTTTTATAGTTTCTCTGATGAATTCAAGATTTATTATTTTTCTTCCTTAATTTGTTTTTTCGTTAATGTATAAAATAATAATGATGATGATGATATTAATAATAAACGTTACAGACCTCTGATAACCTGCATTATGGTTTCAGATATGAATATTAAATAAGAAATGATCAGAATATTCATATGATCTATGTCTTATTTAATATCATAGACAAACTGAATCACATTAAAGAAGTCCTATTAAACTACCTCCTACTAAGCTCCCATTTCATTTACATTTTATTTATATAAATTAAATCAATCAACACCATACTTTCGATCCTTCAGAAAAAAATTTCCTGATTCTACTACAAAACTTGAAGAAACCCCGTGAAAAAGCGTGGAAGAGGTCCGATTATTTTATATGGAAACTCTGGTTCTCATGCTCGAGAGGGGGAGATGCTGGAAATCGGTAGGTGGGATCAAATGCTGTCCACGTCATCAAAAGATTGTTCAAGATCCCCACCCCCAGCAACTTTTACTTGGATGCTTATAAGAGGGGTTGTCTTTTTCTTCTTTTACAATATCGCGCTTTCAGCAGGAATTTTTTTTCCAACTAATAAATTTTCCAGCCGTCCATTATCTTCAATTTAATTACAGGTTTTGCCGATTTTTGAATGATGTTTGCAACACAGTTGAACCGAAGATGTCTCGCGGGTTTTTCTGTAAAATAGTTTTTACCGCACGCTAGCTTTAATGGCACCGAAACAAAGTTTCAGTTTTGTAGGAATTCAAACATTCTCAGTTTTCAGATGGATATTTCAATGAGTGAAATGTTCTTTTCCGAAGCGAAATAATGAAATAAACATGAATTTTGTCATTTTACTTGGGATATTTTTTATGTTATTATATGTTCCTAGCTTTTTCAGAATGACAAAAATATATCGGCAATCGTGCCTGAATATGGAAAATATATTTTTTTACTACTTTTTAATCCGTGAGTATCTGAATTCAAACTGGTTTGGAATCAGTCAGAACTAATGAGGAGCATCTACTTCGTGATTAAGAATTCCACTGCCTAGTGATATAGATGTATACCTGAGCGAAATTGGGTGACCAAAGAAATCGACATTGCAAAGTGTGTTTTATTTCAAAGTATATTGCAATCGTTTCACAATTATTCGGCCGGACACCGTAAAAAGAGAGATGCTTCCAAACTTCAAGGTATACCAGCAGGATCCTTGATTAAGGTGATTAGGCTTAAATTAAGGCTTAAATTTAGACTCCAAAATTGCCACCCTTATGATGAAAAATTATCATACACAAAGCCAAACGCGTATTTATAATGAAATATAAATATATAAAAATATAAAAAAGGCAAAAATAACAAAAGAATAAATTAAAAGAATAGGAGAAAATAAAGAGACGAAATAATATTTTTTCCTTCAAGATTATTGATCCAATCTTTTTTTTATTAAAGCCGTTTTATACGAAAGCAAAAGTTAGAGGGGAAATTTTAAGTCAAATATATATTAAGAATCATAATTTATTTTTATTAATATAAATTATTCATCGTAAAATACAAATTGGGGAAGTACAAGCTATTTCATTCGAATCGAGAACATATCTTAATAATTATTAAAAGAGGTACAGAGAGCCCAAATTTAACCCTTGTCACTAAATATATAATAAAAAATAAAGGAAGCTATGCGAAATGTCATGTTCAATTTTGCAGCATTAAACGATTGGCGACTCACTATTGATGCAGAAACAAAGAAATTACTTTCTCACTCTGAAAACAAGAAAGTTGGAGACGCGTGATTCCCGCCGAGTTGCTTTGAAAACCTGGCAGAAAGTGATTCGATATGAATCAGAAGTTGAATTTTTGCTGAGGCAGTCCTGAGATAAAAGGCGATACGTTTTCGATTTGGAGTGCTCTCCGCGCCGCCGATGGATGGGGTTATTATTCAGACGGAGTGCCGAGGAGTGATTCAGCAGTCTCGTAAGCCCGGTTTTGTATTTCTCGGCCATCAAGAACGCGAAAAGAAATTAGTTTTTTTAATGCGCCTGAGAGAAATACAATCCAAACAAAAAAAAAACCCTCCGTGCGATGCCATGGTAATTGCAGCTCTGCATATCGTTTGACAAACACGCAAACGATATTCCAAACAGAAGAGAAAGGGGTGGAGGAGGAGGAGCAACTGTTGAGTAATGTGTGGCTCGTTCCCTTCAATAGCTGTTGGTTTGTTTTTTTATTTTTAGGCGTTTCACCCGACTGGTTGGTTCTGAAAGTGGTTTCCTGTCGACATTCGGAGCCAGCAACTGTCACTTTCCGAGGCCTGAAAACAGCAAACCCAGATCCCCTCGGAATAAAAGCAGCGAAGGAAAGCACCGGTGACCCATTTCGATGATGACCGTGAGTATGAATTTTAAACATTTTTTCATCGCACTCTCTTCCTCATAGAAACCTGTCTCGCACTCAAATGTCATCGCGCAACCTCGCTCTCTTTTGTGCACTTCCGTCCAGTCTTCCCTCTCGTTTGAAGGATCTTTCGGTTCAATTTAATTTGAATTATAGATTTTCACACGCTTTCTGTAATCACATGGTTTATTATTTGATTTACATTTTTAAACTCCATTACAATAGAAACAGTATAAACATACTTTATATATATTATAAAAGACCCGTGAAACATTTTTGAGTTATTATTAACTATTATACTTTGAGAATAACTTTCCTCTTCTAAATGGGGAAAAAAATCACTAAATTTTTGGGTCTAAATATGCAATATTCTCTGCTAAAATACAATGTCTAGTATCATATACATGATTTAAAATTTTTCTTTTTCACCCCCAAATATTTTTCAGCACGTCTAACAATTTAAATTGAAACTTTAAGTCCTTTCAAAGATACTTTGATTAGTGCTATTAGAGAAAAAATTGCTTAATACTTCAAACTTAACTTCTCCTAAGTACGATTTTATTACTCTTATTTACATTTGCTAGATATTTCCCATACAGTTCTCAATCATATGCTGTGAAATAACGTAATTACTAATTACTACGTTATGAAAACTTTAAATAAATAAATAACAATCAAAGTTAGCATATTTTTGGATATATAAAATGAGGTAAATGCTTAGATCAATCTTAACTTCAGAAAAGAAATTGTGTTGAAAACCGTCTTTTTTTTGTAATATTTTTAATAATAGCAATCTGGTAGCTGACCTTCAATTGTTAATTGGCTCTTACAAAAAATGGCAGCATTCTCTAGATGATATAAAATATCAGGCCACTCACGAATTTGAAAATATTTACGCATTTATTCATGATGACTGGACGAACTGACCTTGAAATTTGAGCATACAAAGAAAATGGTTAAATTTTCTCTTTTTAATGAGAGTCAAGTCACGGGGGAATTTAGGGCATTAAGCAAAAATGGATGAAGAGCAAAAGGATCTGAAAAGCTGATAATACTTTGGAGTTTTTATCAATGATTTCATCTGTTGCAGATAATATTTCATGCGTTTTTTAAATATAAATATATATTAAAGTTTTTTTAATGCCAAATTTCCCATTTTTTTTCTTTTTGATTATGATATGCAGAATCCACAATCAAATAGTGTGAAGCTTCCAAAGTGTCTGACGATATACAGTATAGCATAAAATTAAAGTACACATTTTAAATATCTTAAGAGAAATTAGCATTTATATCTCGTTTACTTAAGTATGCTAACCAAATTAAAGACGTATAACTTCCATTGACTAAATTTACTCCAAACGAATATAAAAAGCTCATCTCAATTTGATTCGAGCTTCGAACTTGAAATCTTCCGGTTTGGTTTGGTTTAGTTTTATTAACATCTCGTTTTAAACCAACACTAAGGCTATTAGGGGATGGATCTCGTAATTTTGAACCACGACCAGATAACAAGGGTGACACCTGTTTCCCTTCCGGACATGAAGATGAGACATCAACTCTGACTACTGAAATTTGGCATCAGATGCGATTTATTGATAAACGCTGGCATTCCTTTATTTGATATCTGAATAAGTAAACGGAATAAGGATACAAGGATCAAAGGATCAAGTATTTCAATGAATGTATGGAGTATTACTACATATAACTTTAATCATGAAAAGAAAGATCAATTATTATTTTTTTTAACCTTAAAAAATTTTGGTTCATTTTTTGTAATATATTTTTTCCGTGTTTGATCTCTCTTTTATTCGAACGTTTCGTAATTTAAATTTGAATATTAGAGTTGCAATACCTTATTTATATAAATCAGAACTACTAGTCCCATGAATTGAAAAAAAATGTATAATTATTTGATGAATTTCAATTTAGTGGTGAAGAATTAAACTGGGACCAGTCGAAGAGCGAAAGAGAGAAGGGATGTTCCTTAATTAGGTCATCACGAGAAATCACCTAAGGACATGCCCCATCAAATAAGTCCAATTGCTCAGTGGAACAGAGGCAGATGCACCCTGTGCAGAACTGGAAACGGAGAATGCTTTCTGACCTGCCTCTTTTGATTTTTTCCATCGCGATTATTCTCTAAAGATAGAATAATGATACTCGAATGCTTTTAGAGCAAAATCATTTTTTTAATCTTTAAGTATGCTTATGGATTCTTAAAATTAATTTGAATTAAACTAATTAAAAATAAAGTACTGTCAAATAAATAAATCGGATAATTAAATCTGACTTAGCAACACGTTCAAATGGCTTATTATTTAAAGTGATTATTTGGCAAATTTCAAAGAGATGCAAAAAAGTTAGGCAATATAAGCAATATGAAAGTTTTTGAAAGACGGATTGAAAGTTTCATAAAACCTATAATCTATTTTTGTAATTTCAATCAGTTATTGCTATTCATCATTCAAAATACCTTGTTTCCAAGCATATCTATTAAGTATCTTTTTATTTGTGGTCACATGGCGGAGCTTCTCAAATTCCATCTCTCGGCCTCAAGAAGAATCGGGATTTTTTTTCTTCATTGCGACGGATTCTGCAGCACGCTGAAGAAATTGCCGAAAGAGTATATTTTTATTTAAAAAATTTCATTAAGATTTAAATACAAATAGATTCAACAAATTTATTTTTTATTGACTATTTATTTTTGAATTCTATTATTCGCAATTTTGAATATTTGAAATTTAATATTTGTTGTAATTGGTTATGCAGTATGAAATCTATCGATCACCTATTTTTCAAATTATGGAATGAAAGATGACTTAACCGCCTCGCATGACTTCCACTGTTGGAAATTCTGAATTTACACAAATAAGATGTAGCGAACAGAACTGAAATGCTCAGGGGTTTAGCTTTTGAAAGTGGTTCTTCCTCTTTTACTCATAAAAACGCAATTCTAACCTGCAAAATGTTCACTTAATGTATTGACCCGAAACGGGTTGTCTTCTTCTACAGCAGATGCCATTAAATAAAACTTTAAAGTAAGTATGCAATCGACGCCGTCGGTTTGAAGGAGCATTTTAAAATCGACATAATAATGAGTTATAAATATTCTACAAAAAATATCGAGATGTGTGGAACTGATATAAATAAAATTATAAAATTATTTATTCAATATCTCGATTATTGTAAAAAAAATTGAGACTTCACAGTGCCCAATGCGTACTTTGATAATTAGTGCTTTTGTCACTTGCTCTCTTCTTAGATTAGAGATAGAGAGATTAGAGAAATGTTCTCCCAAACTAAAAGGTTTAAAAATGAAAATAATAATAATAATAATAATAATAATAATTCAGAAGATCTGAAACGATTTAACAGAATAGAACTATTGAGTTAATTATTCTTAAAAGAATTTGAATCCTAAATTTAACTTTTATAACTGAGAAAAACATTTGCAGTTGTATCAAAGGACGACTTTTCATTTACAGTGAAATTTTATACCTACTTGCTTGCACTATCAAAATAAAAGAACGGAAATATTTTATTTTCTTTAAAATTAGTATCTTAATTTTAAAATTCATTTCCCCCCAAATATCATTAAAATAAACTTATAAACGATTGAGTAGGCAACTACTTTGACTTTGTCTTTCAGTGGCAAAAACCTTTTCATGTTTCCCTATTTTAAGATGAAAAGAATGAGAATATTTTTTAAAGAATCTGAAAATTTCAGATCAGGTTATTAATTTACCAAAATTATTGAGTTAACATTAAAATTAGAGATTAAAATTGTCGTATTTGGATATTGAAAATTTTCCGAACTTTATATTCGGTAATCGAATTTAATAAAAATATTTTAGAACAAAAAAAGCAATTAAAGATTTAATATTGGAAACTGATATTCAATTATTTTTTTTCTATTCCAATAAAAAAACTTGATTTAATTTTTAACCCAAAAAAGCGCATCATTATTTCAAATAACATTATTAAAAAGGGGGCATAATATAATTTAAAAATGGGGGGGGGACGAAATCAAAAATAAGAATAATCCACCTGTTATTTTTCGAGCCTAAAGACATCAACCTTATTGAGGAGCAATCCATGCTTTTAGTGTTGTACCCTCCCTATTTCAATACGAGGCCGTTCTGCTCTTTAATTTTTACAAATATATATGTGCGTGCGCACGAGTGCATGTTTCTGTTTTATAGAATATAATTAATTGCTCGTTCGAGGAATTATTTTTTTTGGAGGGGATGACGCTGAAGAAAGTGAGTCTCGCTCAAACATAGCTTATCTGGCTTATAGCTTAAATCCATCGCTGTTCATATCGTTAGACTTAAAAAACTTTCTGAACTTTTACTTTGTTCAAAGGATATGGTGAACTATTTTATTGCATTATGGCAGCTTATAACTGTAATTTATTTAAATATTATTGATTTCTGTTAACTCAAGCGAATATCTTAGCGACATTGTCCAGAAGCCAGACCTACTTATTTTGTTAACCATGTTCGCCTGTTTTCTTTTTTTCTTCTGATTTTTCCATCATTTTTCTTCAATTTAATAGATTTGGTCTGTATCATCTTATTTCGTTCCCTTGACTACAAACATATTTTCTTGAAGTTCCGAAGCCGGAATATTTTTATATTCCAAATATTTGTTTAGCGTGGTCTACTTCCTCTCTAGTTGTGCAATAGTGCCCAAGTTTTAGACCGGCACTAAAACTAAGCCTCGAGTATCCTTCATATTTAACTTCTAGACGAATTAGAAAGTGAATTTAGCTATGAAGATAACTGGACAGAGTTTTTCAAATATCAAATGTCGATCATTTTTGAACAAATCGTATTTGAAGATAGAGTAAATCTATAAAAACGTAAGAATCATCTTCATAAAAAATTATTATTATGGAAAAAATGTTTTAAATTATTACCCTTTAAATCAAATTCCATATATTCACAAACCCAAAAAAAGGGGGTTCGGCCTATAAGTATTTTCTTTAATCTACTGTTATGCATCCTAAAAATTTGACAAAACTTTATTTGCATATCCAGTTATTTATAGAAATTACTTTAAAATCTCTCCCAAGCTAATGAGTTCTTTTTAAAAATATGGAAAATAAAAGTCGAAAATTTAAAAACCCTACATAAACTGCTGGTGGCACTCGAGCGAATTTAAGGAAGTGATGGCGAAGGAGAATCCAGAAGAATTTGATAATCCTTGCAGTAAAACCGAATGCGAAAACATCTAATTTTGCCGACCGAAAAAGAAAAAAAAATATTTATGCCTCTATCGTAAGAATTGTGTGCTTTCAAAATGCAATCAGAAATAGCTTTACATATAAGCACAATAAAATGAACCAAAATAAGTATGTGTAAAAATAAGACAGTTTTATGTTATCCCAGTTTGTTAAAAAAATTTATTACAGTTATTTTTTTACATTTTAATATTATAATATAAATTTATTCTATAATGGAAAAAATTACTTTTTCTAGATTAATTTTAGTTAAGATGTATATTCAGAGTAAATAATATATGCCACAAAATAATATTTTTTTGTCTTAATATGTTTTGTAGAAAGAAAAAAATTATTATTAAAATAATATCTGTACAGGGTACAGGTAGAATGCAATGATTGTACTTTTAAGGGGGAGTTGTGTATTATTTTGAAACAAATGCATACCACACTTCTTTGAATTATCGAAAACTTTTACCTCTTCAGTTAAAAATTAAAGCTCAGGAAATCCAATTAAAAAAAACATCTATCGCTCTTTGCATTGCTTTGCTCGTTCGGTGCATTTTAAGCACAAAAATGCAAAAGAAGGGAACTTGAAAATGTCATGAAACAGATTGTTCAAGAAGAGGGAAATTCTGCGTAAAAAAAGAAGACACAGAAAGCAACTTTCGACAGTTCAGATGACAACCCTCGAACAGAAGGTCATACACATAGTGTCAGGTTTATTTTCGATAGTGGTGACTCGAAATTCAATCTGGCTGCAGTAAATGTGAAAATGACGAATCTGTCTCTCTACTTTATTTAGATTAAACGAGAAAAATATGAACAATTATATCGATTTGCATGCGTTCGGCAACTCGGTGATAGCCACAAAGAGAAAGACTTCATGAAAGTGAGTCGAGCTTTTGATGAAACCTTTTAAGAAATCGAAGTTATTCTTTGAGAGAGTTCATCATTCAGATTCACTATACTTACGTATTTTGAGCCGGGCATTGAAAATATCCCGCATTAGTTTAAAAAATTCGTGAGATATTGGTATAGCAAAAACCTTAACTCATGAATTATGTGAGTGGCGACGACAGTAAAGAGCTTTATCCACTTAACAGTTTTTCCCGAGCACCGCTCGGGCAGAGCAGAAGTGCCTTCACTGACTTTCCCGAACGCCGCTCGGGCAGTACAATTTTTTCTGCTATTGCACTGATTTGGCCGATCTTTTTACAATTATCAGTTTAAAGTATTTCTAATAGATGTCTCTGGTTGTCCAGTAAAGTGTGGATTCAAAATTAGTTTTCAAATTGGTTTGAAGGCCAAATTTTATTGCTTTTGCTGGAAAGGAGCTCATTTTTATTTCACATGTCTTTGTCTTCAGAGTATCAATGCAGTGAAATAATTCCATTTCTTCTGTGTGTGTGTGTGTGTTTTTTGTGGCTAAATTAGAAGAATGAGTGAAAGTGAGTGGCGTATATCAGATAATAATTCTCAAAATGGTTCAGATATTGAATAGGAAATATCTATTAATGATTCTGGTAGTTGTGAAAGTTTATCATTGGACTTCTCAAGTGATGAGGAAGCCGACACTTCAGATGATTTAATTCAAGTACGTAACTTCTGTGAACTTGATACTAATAAGTCTTATGCACCACTCCCGAGATTTCCTTTCAAAGTGCAACCAGGTGTTCAAACAAATATGGATGTAAGTGTTGGAACTTTGCAGTTTCTTGAAATTTTCTTTGATGACAACCTTATTGAAATGATAGCTTCTGAAACTAATAAATATGCTGATAAAAGTATCCGAAATAGCATCCTTCGAAGATACAGTAGAGCGAGAAAATGGGAACAAACAAAAAACGAAATTAAAGTGTTTCTTGCTTTGAACATTTTACAGGGAATTGTGAAAAAACCTGATATTGAACAATATTGGAGTAAAAGGCATTCAACATCAACGCCATTTTTTTTCCAAAATCATGTCTTATCGTCGTTTCCAAATTATTTACCGCTATTTACATTTTTTTGATGATTCTTTATTTGATCCTGAAACACATGAATGTCCAAAATTACAAAAACTTTGGCCTATAATCAAGCATTTGAATAAGCGTTATCAAGAATTAATAATTCCTGAAAGAGATGTAACAATCGATGAGAGCTTGATGTTTTTTAAGGGACGATTACACTGGAAACAATATATACCTCTGAAAAGATCACGGTTCGGTATAAAATCTTTTCTGTTGTGTAAATCGAAATCTGGGTATGTATATCAGTTTATTATATATACTGGAAAAGGGAAACTCTTCGATGATAATTATCCACATCTGTGAAAGTCATCTCAAGTGGTAGTGACACCTATGAAGCCACTATTAAATAAAGGATATTGCCTTATGACTGATAGCTACTATACATCCCCAGAACTTGCAGATATCCTTCTCAGCTATCAAACAGATATTTATGGTACATTGAAGATAAACAGAAAAGACATTCAAAAAGAATTACTGTCCAAAAAGCTGAAAAAAGGCGAAATTTGTGCTTATCAAAGAGGAAAGGTTTGCATTATTAAATGAATGGATAAAAAGATTGTAACCTTATTATCCACTATACACAGTCCTGAAATGGTTGAAGTGGTGTCCCATAACATTGAAATGAGAAAAAAAAACAAAAGTTGTTATGGAATACAATAATACTATGGGGGTGTTGATAGAATGAATCAACACCTCACAAATTATCCCATCATAAAAAATAGAGGGAAAAATATTGTAAAAAAATATTTTTCCACCTCTTTGATGTATAAGTGTGGAATGCATTTGTTCTATACCAGAAGAACGAGGGAAAATACTCTCATTTGAATTTTAGGTTAGACTTGGTTGATCGTCTGATCGAAAATTATGGATCAGTGAACAAGAAAAAAAGCCGACCAGGAACTTTACCGAATCCCTTACGATTGACGGAGAGACACTTTTTAGAAATGATTCCTCCCAACGAAAATAAACCTAGACCAACGAGGCAGTGTTTTGTATGCTGCTCAAAGCGAAATCATAATGGAAAAAGAATAAGAAAAGAAACTAGATACTTTTGTCCTGACTGTGATATAGGACTCTGCTTATCTCCATGTTTTAAAATTTATCGTACAAAAGCTGTGTTTTGAAATTAAATATAAGTTTTAAAAAAGGTATGCTGTTTTATTTCTTCCTTTTCTGTAAATTTTCTTTTCTGTTGAGTTAGCCTACTATGAAAAAAAGCCAACTTTAAGTAAAAATTCAATTTTTTTGCTGAAATTAAAAATTATAATATAAATTCAATGCATATAAAAGTTTTTATTGCAGATTTCGCTTTATATAATCATTTAAAAATCAAATATGTATGTTAAATATATGCTTATTTTTGGACCCAATATGACAAAAAAGTGAAACCGTTAAGTGGTTATTACTCTCCCGGTAAGTTTATTGCATTGGCTCAGTAAACGGAGGAGAAGTCCTTCAAACAGTTATAAGGATCCACAATGATAGTCAAGTAGCGCAACTGTCTATGAATACATAAAATTAATGTGTGGAGGGAAAAAACAGATTTTCGTTCTTACGAAACGACACGCTATGTGTATTACTATCAGAGCTACAACTCGATTTTTTTTTTGAAATCGCATTTGCATCGCCTTTATGCGTTTGCAACGAAGTAGTTCTTTTAATTCATTTTTTGATTACTTTCATTAATTATTAGAGAACATTGATTAATGTAGGAAGTGGACTTTTTTAATTTGGAAATTCTCTTCTCCCGTAAGTTGTTTTTCACCGCATGTTTCAAATGTGTTCATGCCACGCAGAACATCTGACATCTTCAATATTATTTCTCACCAACCATGGAATGAGAAATTCCTCTGCTTCCTCATCAGAACTTGAATTCGGGATCTGTTTGCAATGATTCATACTATTTTAGAACATCTTTGCTATCATTTACTACTTCGACGATGCGTGCTTAAAAACCGATGTCATGTCAGGATTATAAAACGCATGTATGCAATTTTTCAAGCATCCTTTCAACTCTTCATCAAAATCCAACAATTGGTTTTAAATAATAAGTTGGGACTGATGCGAAACAGTTTAAATAAGTAACAAAAATATCTTATGAATAAGATGATTGATTATATTTGCCCCTTTTCTGATTATATAAAGATTTGAAAAAAAGCGTTAATTTATAATTAAATGGAGGCAGTACTCATTTAGGCAATTTACGATCCCGGGAAGGGCCCGCGATGATCTCCACCGCCTTGTTATAAACTGCTCTGAAGTTTCGCATTTCAGCACGTTTTCAGTATGATCGCTGTGTTAATGATTTCCTTTAGTGAAAATATACATATGAATATTCATTTCTTTATTAATAAGGCATTCACAAGGTTATGTAAGAGGACACCCATTGTTTATAAATGTTCAGTTATAGTCATAATAACTGAACATTTATAAACATAGAATGAATGCAAAGAAATAGTTGGAAGTCTGACCAATAATATTTCACAAAATATTAATTTAACTTAAGATTTCAAAAATCATACAATTTGCCGTTTTTCAAACTGATTTATAATTCAACATACACAAAAATATTATTTTAATCGGTCTGTCCGTGCCTCTCCCCTCTCTGATCAGCGAGCTGATTGGACATCCTCCGCCGAGTCGAGTAATAACACATTCGTGTGGGTTGGAAACTTTTCCTTCGGAAGAGCGCGTTCTGCTATATTTCAGTGTCAGGAAATACTCTCTTATTTTGAATCGGGGAAGGCAAGTAAAAAAATTTTAGAGTCTTAGAATCTTTCGTTTTGGCAATGAAATTTGGAAAGATTTGACGGCATTCACGTTCTTTACTTTTAGTGTATTCTGTTGATGATTAGAGATGTGCCAAACATCGTGTTAGGCCGGTAAAAAGCTCTTAACTAAAATAAAAAAAAACAGAATTTAAATAACAATCAAAGGACTAACTACTCAAAAAAAAACTTTCGTATGCGTGTGCTAGATGCCAAAAAAGCTCAACAGCCAAAGAGAAAGAAAAACAGAAACAAAAATAAAGGAACAGGCATAAAAAGGAAAAAATGGAGAAGGTCTACATGGTTCAAACGGATGAGCCTACATAATATAACAGTAACAGTATCATTGAACCATAATTAGTAAATAAAATAAGCCGCCCAGACTTAGAAAATCGAAAAAAAATTAAAGAAAAATTTAAAAAATATATAAATAAATAAATGAAAAAAATCAGCGAATAAATGAAAAAAAATAAATAAACTGGAGAAATAGATAGAATCATTGGCTAGTATTAAGATTAGAGTCCATGATCTGGAACAAAAAGCTAAATCAATAGTTTATTTTTTCCATTTTTTTCTCTTATACTCACAAGATACTGTCTACTTTTAACAGTGCCTGAGTTTCTCCATGCGTCATTTGAAAGGCCCCGGCAATGGTGGAGAGCTATTGTCTGAGTCTTATTTAAAGTTAGAAACTGTTATAAAGCAATAGCACTTGAAGTACTAAGAGGAACGCGAAATGGCTTTCCCACATGGTGTAACCGATAAATTTATTTTTTTATATAGTAAAATAACATATAAATTTCGAAATAAGAAAGATCAGTCTAGATAGAAAACTGCACATAAATAGGAGACTGCATTTTAATGTACATAAATAAATGAGACTGGGCACTGGAAATACACCTTTTGATCAATTAGTGTGATATTCAGAAAAAAAAGGAAAGAGAGCATCGTGAAAGCAACAACAAGAAAGCAATATTTGTACAGGGAAATGCAAAAAATAAATTTAATAATATATTTTCGTAAATTCTTATCTGTCTTTCTCTTTCTTTGCATATATCTGTGATGTCATTCATTATGAAAAAGATTCATTTTGCCGTTTGTTCTTTTTGTGTCCATAATTTTTTTTCAAATAAAGAATATAGGTAATATAGCCATTAGTTTTATTTGTAGAAATCTGTTTTAGACAAATCTTTTTAGAAATTGAGGCATTTTCCTTAATAACAAGATGTAAAAAAAATGAAAGACTCAAACTAGATTTAGTACTCGAGGCAACTGACATCCGAACATTGCGCAACTTGAATACCTCACGCCTTTTTTACCGCGAATAATTTTCATGACAAATTCTTTTGGTTATTATCTTAATGTTTTAAATCATCATTAGAAGTTAAACGCCTTTTTCTTTTTAATGAAGGATTTCTAATTTTAATAATTTCTAAGAACAATATTTGAAATATTCTGCCGAGGAAATGTGATTCAAAAAAGAATGTTTTTGTTTTACTTTTTCAACTTTTGAAATTGCATTATTTATAGCCTCGGTTATGAATTTTTTTCGCAAAACAACAAAGATTAGATTTTTGGCCAGACTTTCAATTGTGGATTTAAAATAAATTGCTGCTCCGTTGACCCCTCAGTTCCTCCTCCATGAATTTCTTTACAGTCACAATTTCTCTTGTTCTTATTTAAAATCTTTTTTTCTAGATCTCAGAATTTGAGAAAAATAAAGAAGAAGAAAGATTAATCTAAAGCAAAATATAATTTAAATGGCTTCTGACCAGTGTAACATTTTCAAGAAATTTTTTAAAACTCAAAATAATATTTTTTTCTCGACCATTTCTATTTTTAAATGCTGACGAATTTGAAAGAAAAAAGTGCTACATTTTTAGCTCTCTCGACAGTTAAAGTGATGGGAGTTACTATTCAAATTAAGAGAATACCTAATTAGAATACGGGCAGATTGCAAGAAAGTTAATTTTCTTAAATAAAAAAAATATTAACTTAATGTTTTAACGATGTAACTCTATGGTCATTTAAAAACCTCAAAGTACGCCTAAAGATACGTGAAGCAGCAGGAATGTCTTATTCTTCATCTCGACAATTCCTATAAATACATCAGAGCCATTTTCTGGCGATGCATTTTCAGAATATTCTACATCAGAAATCTTTTTTGGCGTTCACTGTGAACCGAGAAAGACTACTTAAAAGTATAATCATTTCAACGGATAAAATATTTTCAGTAGACTATGAACGCGAACAAAAAAAAATATCATATTGTTTTTTTTGTGTGTGTGTGTGTTTTGACTAAAAACAAAATCTAAAAAAAGTCATTAACCAGTTTAATCCGGTTTGAAAAAATTACGAGTCTTCTCTCTCTCTCTCTCTCTCTAATGATAATTTTTTTAAACTTTCATTTTCAATTTTTTTCTAGCTGGCAAACAAACTTTTGGAGCTCGATCGATTTTAAGAAAAAAAAAGACCAGTAATTTTGACGAAAAGTTCACTATTACTAGAAGCTATGGTATGTGTGGTAAAATCCAATGAACGTAATGCAGATTGATATTAAAATTATATTCTGATATTTACAGTCTTTTGAGATATACAATTAGTAAGAATGCGCTTATAATATCATCAAAGAATAAATATAAGTCGCGACTTACAAAATTGCGATAGTTAAAACGGAGAGAGAATTAAAAAAATGATAATCTTCTGAGCACGAGAATAATTATTTAATGGTAAGAAATAGTAAACAAACTGAAGATGACGTCATTTCACAGAAACAACAAACAAAAAGCAATTGATAATAAATTTAATCAAATATCTCAAACAATACTGGCAAAACAAACCTCAAATGTCAATGGTCAGGGGACTCGCTATATTCTAATGAAAAAACAAATATTTTTTGCCTAAGGTGCTATGGGATACACCATAAAAACCCATAACCAAAACAACGTTATGTTCTCTCATAATAAAAAATGATATCGCTAGAAATTCTTTTTTTCAATTTTAATTCATAATAAAATGGACTTTTCCGATTATTTATTCCGACATTACTAAGGAAGAGTCTATAATATCGTAATATTAAATAATTTTATGTATTTATTTTTATTTTATTTAAAATTTAAATTTCATTTTCAATTAAACTCGTAAATAAATTGTAATAATTTTTTAATAATTTTAATAATTTAAACTAAACTTTTAAATAAATTTAAATTTAAATTGAAAAAAAAAAGACTTTTATTAATAAACACTTATTAGTGAAGAAGTAATTACATGGAAAATTTGATAGAAATCGCCTTCGGATTTGTTAGCTCAACCAAGAAGTTTACTAGACTTTAATAGCTCTCGGTCTATCCCGAAGAAAGTTTTGAAAGAGAGATTGACTACAGAAGTCGCATAACTCAGTTTATAGAAAATATGGCAGACAATAAGAATAATTTTTAAAAAATGAATATGGGGTGAATTTCAAATAATTTTTAATTTCGTTAGCATTCATTGCAGCTTATTTCTGTTTTCATTATATCATATAAATGTTTTCTTATATTATAAAATGCAAAAATAATTTCAATCTCTTTCCATTCATTTAAATCTGCGTCATACGATACATTTATAGATCAACATCAGTTGTATTAAACTTTTAAATGAAAAAAAAAGCCAAAGAAAGTGGAAGATATATACATGAAGAAGGTTTTTTTTTCTGACCCAAAAATTAATTAAATAAACCTATGTCCTCTAAGTCAAAACTTCAACAATTAGATTTTCTTATGAAATAAGAGTCCTTGTATTACAAGCATGCATCGCTGAGTTGTTTTAAAAAATTAAAATTTGAATTTTTGGATTCGACGTAAGAAATATTCCCCCTTGAATGCTTTATGCTCGCTTTCATTTTTATAGCATTCTTTACCATTAGATTCAACTTATAAAAGCATGGTATTGGTCCATGTGTAACTTAACTATTTGAACATATAACTAATTTTAACTTTTAAATTATTCAAAATTAAAATTAATTTTAGTTTAAAGTATAAGGTTTATTAAAACTCTGCCCAGTTTCATCCATGAACCTTAATTCTTAGTGCACAAAAAAATTAATAAAATTCCGTCGTCTCTCCCTCTTTTCGGTTCCATAAATGATAAATCCTCATGGCCATGGGGGGGGGGTTCTGAATTTTTTTTGGATGCTCCACTGTTTGAGTCTCTCTTTTTCTTCCTGGCTGAAGCGGAGCTCGTAAACAGTTAAGTGAACACAGCAAAATGCAACCAAGTTTTGATAGAATCAAAAGTTGCGTTTTACGTTGCTGCATTTCTCTCTCACTGTTTCTATGTCTTTATTTTTCTGAAATATGTGATTTTAGAGTTTGACTCGTTCATTTTACGATACTGATTAACATCTCTGTTCATGAAATTCCAAAATTGTTGGCGAAAAGACAAATTTGTGCTGACATTGAATAAAGTGTTTATTCAAAGGATTGAGCAGAGCAGGAAGTTTTATTGTGTTCGATGTTACTTGCGTGACGCAACATCTGTTTCCAGTTTTTCGATTGATATTAGCGTGTTTCACTTCGGGTTTTTTTTCAACATTTCATTCAAAGCTACTTTTAACAACAATAAAAGGTTTCTTTTTATTAGAAACCCGCCGGTTTATTTATTCCATTGAATAAGAAAAGGGAAATTCCTTTTACATATGCATTACACTGGTGTAATGTTTGTTTTTTTTTCTTTCAATTTTCTCGTACACCAAAAGAAAGTAGTTAATAATTCGACCATTCATTTCCTGGAGTCTTCTCTTTGAGCTCAGGGGGCCGGGGGGGGGGGGGGGGGGGGGCTCTGATTCGGAACCGAACGGTTTTAGGTTGGAGATCCGATTTCACCGAAGAAACGCCATATCAGAGAGGAGGAGCCAAATATCCTGCCGTTGGCATGAAGCTTTGAGAGGGGATGCCAGCTGAGGTGTCGTTCTCGTTATCTGACCGTGATTCAAAATGACGACGTCCATCCCAATATATTCCTGATGTTGCTTTAAAATGGTACAGTAATATAATGTAACTAAACTAAAACAGCAAACCATAAAACAAAAATAGCGCATCTTGAAGTTAACGTTTGCTTGTCTGTTTATTTTGAGTCTCTTCGTTAGAGTCTTGTGCGCCATAGTATAATAAATAAAATCGAAAGTGTATTTGGGTCGCCTGTTTTTTCAACCTACTGAAACCAAAATTTGACCCAGAATTGAAATGCAAAAAACATGATTGCAGAATAAATTGTCATGACGTCTTTGAAGTGTAACGTTTATGTGCATGCTAAAGCATAAACCGACAAACGGTCAACATTTTTGTCGATTTCGTATAGAAGTCGATAAGGGTTCACTTTTTAGACTTTAAAATTGTACATCAATATTTATGTATCCATGTCGCCACGTTTGTGAATCCTCGCTTAAACGAAAGTACAGACCTACAAGTGGTCAAAACCTGAAATATTTGGTTAAGAATTTGATATAAATTTACAATTTAGCTATTAAATCTGTGCATCTAAATTTTATTCATCTAAAATTTGGATAGAAGGATTTCAGATAGATCGTAGAAGGATTTCTTTCAAATTCCGACAGAAATTTACAAATTCTGTGCATAAACCTCATAACAGATATCATACTTCTAGAACAAAGCTTTTTGAGGTATTAATGTTTTCAGACTTAATTACTGAAGTGTTTTCGGAATCGGAACGATCTAAAACATTCTAAGATTAATCAAAATCCTGAGTTCGAATATTTTTATGTTTAATATACGTTCTAGTTAAATTCCTTGCACAAGAGAGAGTAAAAATATTTTACGTGCATATATTTAAAGATTGGCTTATAAAAGCACCTTAATGTTAAAAACTGTCATTATAAATGGTAGGCACGTGTCATTTTAAAGGAATTCGGAGCTTATGGACAACTCGTTTGTGACTCCATTGAATTAAAAGATGTTTCCTACAATTGGTCCAAGAGCACCTGCAATCTGTCGTCGTAAGCAGAATTCCTCGATATCAAGTGATGAATTCTAGAATGTCTGTCCGGTCATCTAATGGTTAAAACGATGATGCCCGTACTAAAACAGTCCTCATAAATTTTTTTAAAGATAAATCGATCAATTTAAATAATGAGGCGTTCTTAATGTAGAGACACCTTTAAAATTCTCCTTTCTTCCAACGTTCTTAGCGTTTTAAAGGAGTGGAACTTCTACTGAAGCCCACCATCTCCGATTCCAGACTCCACAACCAAGAATTTACCCACCATAGGAAATGATTCCATTTCAAGTTAACTTCCAATTCATTTAATTCCATTAAAATTTATTCTTTTGTTACCTTTTAATGCCGTTAAATTATCATTCGGCAAGTGTCGATTAACAGCGAAATCTTTAAATTTAATAATTTATTAATTAAATCTCTAATTAAACCTGTTCTTTCTTCACCCCCTTTCGAGTTCGTAGAGCTTTAATGAATTCGGATATTCAGTTTTTATGAAAGCTAACAGCGCATAATTCGAAGGAGACCGATCGGGCCGTAACTGCTTGGAATAAACATCGATGTGTTAGCTGACACTAACATCCTCCGTCTCAGCCAAGCGTGCCAAACAAATCACATTTCATTTGAAGAGCTTGCAGCAGCTTCTAATTTAACGCATGGCATCATATGAAATGCTTTATATATTTTTCTTTTTCCGTTCATCTTTTAATGTGCGAAGGAGAGATTCGAACAGGTGCGCTCACCAGGGTAATTTCAAAACATTACATTATTGAAATTTGCTTTTTAGAATTATGTAAGCACCCCACTTTTCATATGTCAGATAAATATGCCTGAAGCTTTCTTAATGTTCGAGTACAAGTAGGCTTACAAAATGAAACAATAGTATTTTAATAGCAATTTATCTCAGTAAAATGAAAAGAATAGGAAGCAACAACTAAATTCAATTACTAAAGCATCCGTACATTGAAGCCAAATTATGGACATGTTCTGTCCGTAAATACAAAAGATATCTCCACCCTGTCTATGCATCCTAGAAAAATCTATTGACAGTAGTCACAGCAGTATTGTGGCAGGTACTATGATTGAATCTTAATAACTATGACTATCCATGGTACAATCCTCTGTACGATGCACATTCCGTCTTTGGAATGAAACTAATTCGACCGTCACTTTACCCATGAGGAAAGGGAGATGCAGCGGCCACAATGGGAACTTCTCAGTCTCATACCTGGGATACACTGTTTTGGAAATAAATATCAGGTCGTCGACGAAGCTAATGAACTTTCTGTTTCGTATCACTCAAGACATACGTTATTATTATTTTAATAATGGCACCAAAATAGACTTTTTTCTCCCCTCTAAATGGTTGGGGTAATTTTAAATCGATGAAATTTGTTTTTCTAAATTCAACTCAAATAATGACGATTTATAAATGCAGTCGATAATTATTATGAATGTTTCGTGTCGCCTAATGTCTGATAAACATAATCGATAATTATCGTTTTCATTTTATTCAGCTGCCTACTTTCTCTCTGTTCGTTCGCGACCACATGATTCAGCAACAAAAGAATCAAGCGCTTTCGACCGATGATGAATTCGCAAGAATTTTGATTCATTAAGGCCGGAAGAGTTCCATTGACTCCCGGTCCTCAAGGTCTTCCAGCAATCCATTGTCCCACCGCATCTGGGAAAATTGATTCACCGCGCTGCAATTGAGTCACAGCACATCTGGGCGGGTGATTTAAATGCGCGGCCGGTGACTGGAGTGGCTTCTTCAAATATTGATGAGCTAAGTAATTGGGAAGAGTCGGAGAGAGTGGCACGTCCTTTAAAAGTATCTCTAATTCTTTATGCAGAAGTTCTTGCGTTAAAATCATTCGAAAGGTTTTCATGCGATGGTAAGTGAAAGCGATAATTTTTGACAAACAGGTTGCAGCAAGTCTAATTGGTCTTAACAGGAATAAGGTATGTGGTTTTGTTTGTTTCTATTGCACTTATTTTAAATGGATTAAAAAATAAAATTCTCCTAAGGATCTATGCGTAATCGTATCGCGATCTTATTATAAATTTTTATTTTTGTTTTCAAATTAGTTAGCGACTAACGAATTTGTAAAAAGTAATTTCTTTTTTTAGAAATTTTGACTCAT
>JAOUZG010029365.1:1144505-1164638 GCA_026289955.1 Argiope argentata
ATATATATATATATATATATATATAAATAATGAGTACATCTTGCAATAAAGTACGATTTAGTACGATACGTATCGTGAGGAATAAATTTGTGGAAAATTTGGGATCTTGTATGAGCGCTTGGATTTTTTTTAAAGTTATGATTTATACAAGAAAGACTTTCAGTTCTGAAAATAATTTTATATTCTAAAAAAGGATTATTGTCAGAGTTTATTAAAACACGACAAAATTAGCTGATTCAAAAAAGTAATTTCAAAAGTTTTAAAAAATCTTTTAGGCATTTGTATTCTAGAGAAATATAAACCATTTTCTTCCTTATAAAATCCAATTATTCAAAATGTTCTAAATTAAGAAGATACTTGGCTAATAAAAGACCAAGAAATATGGATTCCAATATTCTTTTTAGTAAAATTAAATGAAAGACTTTATAGCGTAAGTATTTGTACTTGATTCTTAAGTGAAACTAATTAAAAAGTTCCTTTCCAAATTTTTATTTATTGCTCAGAACATTCAGGGATCTCTTTCCACTCATCATTCAGAATTTAAACTTATAAAGAGAGATTTCAATTAATAAAACCGTAGTCTCGTTTTAATGGCTACTCGAAAGCTATTTTGCGAAGAACATTGCTATCTGTAATCCTATCAAATGACGAGAACAGTTTTACTAAGCTTCGACGCCTCAATTTTTCTACTGTACCTGTCAGACCTACGAGGATGGCTCTGATACAGATCATGTCCATCGACGTATCCAATCTTCGGGCAGAATTATGTCCTGATTCGACGAGAGTATGAATCAAAAACTAATAGGCTTAACTGCAAAGGAAAATATTTATGATTTAGTAAAATTTCAGCATTACTCGGTTTTTCAGATTTGTAGCATCCGCTTCTTCGCTACAGACTATCAAAACATGCACCCTGATACCAAATGTTCCCAAAGTTTATTTATGTTTGTAGATAGATGGATGAAGCTTACCCCCCCCCTCCTACTTACACCAGGATCCAATTCGAGAGAATGCCTGTGCGTAAAAGTCCTATTTGTGGATCGAAACATTAGTTTATTAAACCACTTAAATTCTCTTTTGCAGCAATAAATAATCGGTGGCAACCCGACATCATCGAGCCTCCGGAATCATGGGGATGTCACACTGTCTGGTGGCGTTAGCAGTTTTGATGACTTCAGCATTCGGGCGGGGTGATCCACTGAGGTACGAAAACGAAGGCCTGGTGACCAGGATAAACTGTCAGGTGAGTTGAAATCTATTTCATTTCCACTTTCACCCCCGGTGCACTTGAGGTGCATCGAAAAGAGGGGCGAGGTCGAAATCCTCGTCGCACAGGTGGCGGATGTGTTTCAAAACTTCCTTTTTCGCCGTCAAAAGCGCTTATTCCACGCGGGGTCAGTTCGTTTGTTTCACGAGATCTCATCCAATAAATAATTTGCGAATGGTTTAATATTTTTCTTTCTTTCTTTTTTCTTCGAGCTGTTGCGGAACTGGTAATATCCCCGACATGTCTTAACAAAAATTGTTTAAATTTAAACGGTAAAAGTACTTCTATGATAGTGGCTTTTTTCAAAAACTTAAATGAAAAAGGAGAAATGAAATGACATAAATTTTCAAAACATTTGAAATACCCTTTTTTATTAGATAAAAGATAAAGACAACAGAGATTGCGGCAAATTCAAAAAACTTTCAACAGTAGTAAAAATAAATGTTTCACTGTCAAAGGCTTTTTGAGTCGTTTTCTGGTTTTAATAACCTTTCTGGTCAAATATATTTGTGCTTGAAATAAAGTATATTAGAGTAATTGGAAAGAAAGCAAACAAAAAAAATATATTTTTAGAGGCGAATGAAATAGTCAGTTTGGAAGTCAATAATTAATCATAAAAAAAAACTTTCGATCCTTGCTTTTTGTAACTGACTGGCATTCATCTTATTGACTATTCCATGCTTTCTATAATGCACTACTATATTAATATTACAATAACAAGGCTCATTTCTTTCAGTATCGCCTGTGATTATTGATTCTTTGAGGCATCGTTTGTAAAAGGCTCGTAACGTAACATTTACAGAGCTACGCCTATCATTAAAATGTGTACTATATATATTTTTTAGATTCAATAATAATCAATTTGTATACTTCTGCTTTTTCAAAATCTTTATCGGTGGAAATTTATTTAGTAGTACAATTAATTCAAACATTTCATTTTACTCCGATTCAACATTTCTTCTCTATATAGACTATTTTCATGCGTTCATTCAATTTTTGAGACTGAGTTGGGATGAAATACAAAACCAGTCTATATTTATAAATAAATTCCCTTTTTTGTTTAAAAATATTTAATTTTTTAAAAATAAATCAAAGTATCCTCACATTGTTAGTCTATCCTTCAGCATAGCTTACTTTCTTGCCATCCATTTCATAATATGATACAAATCTCTAATTTCTATGTATTAGAGATGAAAATTTTCAGATTTTCTTCAAAATTGTTTTTTTTTTTACCATTCTTAAACTGTTCTTTTTATTGCAAGAAAAAATTTAAGGTTATATGTAATAAAATCATCTGTGAATATCTTTAATGCATTTGACTCATTAAAGTGCCTTTCATTTTATTGTTCCCTGATAGTTATACATAAAAGACTTATGAAATAAGAAGTATAATGTAATCTAATAATGACAACGCACCAACCGCCAATCCTCTCGAACTGTAACGCCCACGAATAATGCCAAAGCGCCAACCTCCTCGCCAATCCAAAGCATGGCTAGCTGCAAGACTGTGAGCACGTAAACCTACTGGCCTCGAATGGATCCTGTTAAGCTGCAAAGCTAAGTATTGGCTAAATATAGAATTCTGACGTTTTCGTATAGATAAGGAGGAATATATCAAATTGCGTTCCCACGGGAAAGCAACCATAGATAATGGAGGAATTTGTGAAAGGTGAAGATTGCAGACTAGACGGAACCAAGACGTCTCCTTGCTAGACGCCGCCTTCCCCTCTCTTGTGATTGGAAAGATAACTTGGGTCAGATGATCAAAAAAATTGAGAATAATGCTGATTGGTCATTTGCCACCGAGGACCGGTTTTTGAGACCGAGATAAATAGGGAGACAGAGGAGAACCAGGTGTTGAGAGCCAAGTGTTGGGAGCGGACTGACGAAGCAACAGCTGGTGATTGGAGGGAGGATTCAACTTGGAATTCTGTGGAAAATTCTCAGGAGAGAATTTGGAAGGTACGTAGGCCGCCTCGCCCTGTAGCCGAGCCCACGTGGAGTTCATCGGAACCTTTGGAACCATTCAGCGTCTCGTCTGAAGTGTGAAAGCTCATCCGAGCTTTGGAAATACCTCCAATTAGTTGAACAGCTGTCTCCTGAGTTGCTCTTCCAGCCAGTTCATCACCGTACGCTCTACAAAACCTAGCAGGTTAATCGAAAAGCAGAGAATCCCGAACCTCGGGCCAGATCTTGCGGGAGTTTCAAGAACTCCACCCTCCGTCTTCATCTACGAGAGAGACTACCTTACTTATTTGAGGCACAGCACCTTTCCCTAGTGGAACTCTGAACTTAATTGCCTATGTTTTCGTAACATATTTCATCAAGAAGGTGTAATTGTGCAAAATATATATGTATTATAGCTGGAAATAAATAGATTTTTATTTCTCCAAGTCCTGGCTTGTTTACGGTCCAATTCACCAGTAGCCCCGGCCAAAACGTTACAGAATTATTGTTGGGTAATTGTAAGTGTAATGTATTATATAATTGGTTTTCTACTAAGTTCTTGTAGATGCAAGTATCCACGTTACAATCGGTTGATAGTGGACGAAAACTTATGATTTGAAAAAAATCATTCCGAGGTAACATACACAATTATTATTAAATAAACATTTTATAATTTCATGCACTAATTCAGAACGATATTTTGTTATAACAAAAGTCTAGTTTTAAAGATCAGTTTTCAAATCTATGGGAGATATTAACTTAAATTAATCACAAAAACACTAACAATTTGTTAAAAATTCTAAATTTTGCCATTCATAAAAATATTTTGTGAAAATGAGCTGCTCCTTGTTTGATAGTTGTAAGTGTAGTAATCCCTTTTAATCGCCACTCCGATGCTTCCAAATCTGACACCTCGACTCTTTTCGTTGCAGGTGAGAGAGCCGCAGCACTTTCTCTACGCCAGCATCACAGATCTCTGGGGAATGATGGGAGGGCAAATCGTTCTAAATGCTGACGTCACACTTCACTGTTTAGGAGGTGATTGGAACAGTGGTCATTATTCAGGATTCTGATTTCGATCATTCGTACCCGCTTGAAGAAATAATCGACTTTTTGCATTTTCAGATGACAGCGGGGGAAAGTACGGATCCGAAGCCCTAAAATACAGAGTGGATATTGATAATCTTCAGATAAGTGAGAATAATGAGAAGTAAGTAACATTCTTTAGTTGTATTTTTATTTTCAGTCGGCAACAAAATCCTATGGACGAAGAAGTGCGCAGCTTCTGTTGGTCATAAAGACTGGAGCTTCCTGGACAATGTTCAAGGATAAAAATATGTCCTTACTCCTTTGCTTCGGGTCTTAGCTGAGCATAATCACGCATTGGGTGACCCTACCAGGAGATCATATCCCGACGTACTTCATCCATTCCGCCCAGGTATATCCTCTCGCCGTCTAAGAGCCCACTTTGAGGCGACCCGGTGGACTTGAGGGGTTGCCTTCACACGTAAACATCAGTGGTAATGAGGTCGTTGATAGATAGGCTAAAGAGGGTAGTGAGAATGAAATGACCACTGGCTCTTCGCTTACTTGCCAAGAACCATACTCAAATGAAAGATATAAACTCAATTTAATACGGTGTATTCCACCCCAGTACCAATGGTACACGGGAGCATTCCATGCCAATTTGCTGGAAATCAAATACAACCGTGACAACCGGAGACTGTTCAGGCTTGACTAAAAATGGGCCACCTTAAGTGTCTTTCCTTTGAAAGTGTTCGAGAAATCAATTCCACTTGTTAAAAATGCTGTGACCGTCCAACTTCAAATTATCACATTCCGTGCTGCAACGGACTTTCTAAGGGAGACTAAACATCCGATTCCCTTATTATTATGAATTTCTTGGAGGTCAACGAGCTACTGAAGCTGATATGACATATGTCAGATCTTTAGAGGATAAACAATAACTCAACAGCGTATGTTTTCCTTAAAACTTTTTAAAAGAGACTAAACTGTATTGTCGATGTATTTTGCTATGAAAAAAAGGAATTTAAATTTAATCTTCTTTTTTTAGAGTATTTTACTTAAACGTGATTATTTTTTAAAAAAAAAGACATTGGTGATCTGCAAATTATTTTAAAATAGGTCAAATAATTTTGGCTATTTTAAAGGTCTATAGTTTTATTGATGAGTTAGGTTAAACGGTAATTTCTGTAAAAGCTTTTACAAAGACAGACTGTAAATTTATCATCACATGAAATGCCTTAAATATACCGCATCTGTTACTGAGGCCTCTTTCAGCAGCGTTGTCCGAGATTAATATCCTTTCACGTATGATATTTTTAATCAAAAAAACTATTTTTGTGTAATTTATTTTTTGTTTTGTTTTATTTGTTTTGAAATTGGTTAGGCTTAGGATTTTTTGGGGGGAAGAGCCACAATTGAAAACATGTTCCAAAAGAGGAGAGAAATACCGACTTCTCAGCTGAGTTAACATTTGAATGCTAAATATTTTAAAAGAAGCCACTTCCTGCTTCTGTTCTCAAAATTAACATATTCATATCATGATTTTACTGCAAAATGTGCAGCTTTAATTTAATTTCATTAAATTAACTTTCTATTTCGGAGAAATAGGGGGATTATCCTCGCTCTTCATGTGAAACCTTAGTAAATTGGAGAGGAAGACAACTAACTCGTCCATCTTCTCTAAATTCGCAAGTCCTACTGAGCCAACAGAAGGACGCTTGACTCACAGCAGATTTAACTTTATCCCATGTGTGCGGTTGATTATCCATGGAACCGTCCCTCCGGTCCCAGATACGATATTCTACCCGCCTTGCTTGAGTCACCTGTCTCCGAGACAAGATAGCTTGAGTTTTCAGAAAAATATTTCCTTCCAAAATCAGTTAAAATGCAAACGTTCCATTGTTCTTTTCATCTGCAATTTATTTATTTTACAAATAAGAACATTGCAGAGAATTTTTTTTTAAAAAAAACCTTGTTGGTGATATTTTTTACTAAAAGTGAATGCATCTTTCATATTTTAAAATTCCTAAAGTAAAAATAGAGTAATGAACTAGAGTTGCATTCCTCGCTTGTTTCTTCAAAGGCATAAAAAATCGACATCCCAAGAAGAAGTTATCTCATTGAAACAAAAATGGGTAGACAAATATGCATATTTAAAGGATCATTAATAGCACATAGCATGATATGTCGTATGCTTCTGGGCATTGTCTTCTTGAAAAGTATATATACCATGAACAAAGGGGTAAAACAAGACTGCAAACTTTATAATTTAACTTACGTTTCTCTTTACTGTAAGAGTGTCGAGAATGGCACGTAAAGATATTCAATAATCGGAAAACTTGGCATCAAATATTTAATGGAGTAGATTGACTGGTTATAAGGAGAGCAGGATCCCTGGCGTGACGATATATCATTAGGGAATGCTGGACTCTTTATTAAACACCACTCGCCGGATACCATTGCAATCAGTCTCGGAGACACAGAGGTGTGAGAAGAAAGCACGGAGAAGAGGGGGCAGGGAGAACCAATTGGTAACTTTGGTGTGTCATGGGTTTCCAACAGTGGCTCTCGATTGATCCCTGCCGCTTTGACGACGAAATCTGTCTTTGATCATCTGTTCCTGCTATCATTATCATATCTATGCGCTGTTTAATAATTAATTTTTATAATACCAATTCTCTAACATAGGTACTAGCTTCTTTTAGCCAGATGTAACAACTTCTTTCATAACTAAAATATGCATTCTCTGACGTATGCCCACAGTGCAGAGGATTCTGCCGGTCAGATGGCAGTCTAGAGAGATTGACAGCAAGTGAAGAGCAGGCCAGTTTTTACCCTCCACTTTAAAAAGCTTTAATTACATAGGGTTCCCATAGGACAAAACTAGTTACTCTTTCTGCGAACACCAAATTTTAATCTTTAGAGTGGTGAATCGTAAAATTTTTCCCATACGAAATTTAATTCATTTTTGTAATTTCACCAATTTTTATTTTATTTTTTAGATTCTTACGATCAAAACTATTTAAAATAGTGAAGCGCTGTATTTTTTTTTTGTGAATACTTAATTTTTTTTATTCACTGAGAGACTTTTCGCCACAGCAAAATGCAGTCAATGGTGAGAGAAAAGAGGGGTGCCAAGGAATTTTTCTCCCGATCCTGGGCCGAGGTGAAGGACTTTTTCAAGCGAGTGTTCGGACGCAAGCCCAAGCCGCAGCCCGAAGTGACTCGAGCGGCCCACCCCGAACCCACTGAGGCGCCTCCGACAGAAGAGCCCGAGGAAGGTGAGAGACAGGGGCCATTTTATTTCGGAAGTCATCGTTTCAATTCACAAACACGCTATATTACAGTTCATAAAATGTTTGTGAATCATTTGATACAGCAAAATTTTCTTTTCTCTCTTCGATTAAGCTGTAACGAGTGATAAATGCAACGTTTAAGAATCGCAATAGGCACCTTTCCTTTTCTTATATATCTTTACTATACGAAGGTCAAAATGCGCAGAAAGTCAAAAAATGGTTAAACAATCTTCAAAGACATCCCAGATACAGATGGACATGTTAATTTTGTATAAGAAAATGCGGTTTCAAAACCGCATCCGGAGAGCCGCTGTGAAATTGCAATATTGAAAACCACGTTATTGTGGCCCTCTTGATGCCATTCCCGAACCACCGTCTCCGAAAATATCGCAGAGGTCATCCTCATTGACAGCACTGCTGTATGAATTGTCACAATTACTGCATGTAGAACTTCCGATGGAGAATAGTTTCTCCTGATCTGAAAATTGCAGCATAGAAGGGGGGGACTTAATAGAGATATTTCATTCTTTATTTTAGTTGTGAGAGAAAACCGTTTGATATGGAAAACCGTTTCATCGGTTACTAACCAGCTGCTTAATTCGAATAAAAATTTATGACAACTTAATTAACTGTGTAATGGAAAGCTGATGGCTGAAGAGTGCCACATGTATAAAACCTTCCCGACTCGAAGTTCAGGCTGAGCTCGGTCCCAAACTCTTGATTTCTGGAAATGTGAGGAGAGTTGTGAGGTTTCAAGCCAGAATCATCTACGATGAAGTACATTGTCGCACAGTCAGAACTCCTGGATTTCCCAGAAACTCAAATAACATTGTGACTTTTGAATTTTATTTACTATTGGTCTATATCTCAAACTATTTCGAGAGAGAAAATTAAATAAAATGTGTAATAGGTTGGTATTGCCATTTCTTCGGATTTCAATCCATGTAGTGAAATCATTTTTTATTTGTTTGTCATTAGATAACTTTTGATGATCCTAAAAATATAAAATTGAGCAATGTCACTAAGCCCCTTGAAGGAAATGTTCCTAAAACAATTCTCTCCCTTCAGATTCGGAGATGAGTGAGTACAACTCCCTTTATTCGAAGCCTTTCCAGTTCGTGCAGTTGGCGAATGGATCGATTCCCGAGATCCGTTTCGCAGAGAACGAAGTCGACGCCAGAGTTAAAAACTTCAAGAGGCACCTCGTGGACGCGTTCTCCACTCAGCTCAGCTCCGACGCGAGGGTGGTGGAAAAATCGGTCATCGGGGAGCACGCTACCAACTATAATATTTCGTAAGTGGTTATCTATTATTCTTTCCATGAAGATCTATTTTTCTTTCCATGAATCATTAAGCATAATTATTAATAAAATTAATAATAGTTATAAGAATAATTCTCAGCCAGTTTAAATTGGCGTCTTCACTTTTTTCCCTGGTACAATCTAAAAATATGTTAGACCCGAGATTGTAGTGTTTTAGTATTTGGTCTATTGACAAATGAAAGCAAAATGCAGAATTACAACTGACAAATTATTTCACCATATGTTATAATTAATATGCAATACATTTGACTGAGAAACGCTAGCCTCTTTAAAAGAACCCCGCAAGGAGGCTATTGTTATGAATTTTGTGTAAATTAGATGTAAATATTGTAAACATTAATGAATTGTTGTATAAATATTTTAAGTATTTGCAAATAGTTTAACTTTATCCACAACAGAAGATCGCCATATTTGAACAATTTGGCGATATGGGTGCGTTGGCGACATAATTAGGTCACTAACGGTTTTTACTATAAGCTAAAATAGGTAGTGGAAACTAAGAAATGAATATGTGCTATTAGGGAATGTAGGAGAAATTTCCAGACTTGTGCGGAAGGAGCGAGAGGTTTGCGGGGCTGCCCCGTCTGCTTTAGTGAGACGCTACTGAAGGCGCTACCTGGAGGTAGGAAAGCGGATCAGTTCAGAAAACGATCTACATTAGCTAGCTTAGCTTGAGAGAGCGGCTTTTCTTTTTGACGCATGTATTATAGATTTGCTCTTAGCCGAGATTAGCGGATTAAGTAGAATTAATTGGCTGTGAATTTGTAGCTTGAGTGTATTTAATTCGCGTTCTCATAGACGATAAAGTCTGCATCTTCGCATCGCTCTTGTGTGAGAATTATTCGTAACACCAGTTACCTCAGGACGGTAATGCCTGAGAGAGCCCAGCCAACATGATCCGAGAGTTGAGTGGGATGCAGCTGGATTGAATAATTGCAACTTCGGATTAAAACTATTATTCTTTCTCCGCTTCGGTGTTTACTTCCAAACAGAAAAGGACCTTTTTGAAGACTATTAGTTACCTCACGGTTTTATTGTCGATAAGTTCAGATACCTCTTTGTGGGAATCGGGATGTTTGTAAAATCAGTAAAATTGCCGAAATTTCCATTTAAATAATGGCGATTTATTCCTCAAAAAATTAACATCTGAGAAAAAATATTCAAGATATACAAAATGAATTTTTTATTATAAAACATTAAAAAATATTTGTATTTTAAATCATTTTCTTTTTACTGGCGAATAAAAAATGTGTTGCGATACGATAGTTTTCAGTTCTTAAACACAAATAGATATACCTTGAAAAAAAATATGAGTAAATCTCACCAAAATTCGCGTATTGGATAAGCGTAAGTTTGATGATTGCGATAAACTTATTTTCATTTAAATATGCTGAAATTTAAAAAAATCAGGATTTTTGTGTAATTGAAATTGAATTGAAAATCTAAAAATTATATGATATGTTGCATCATAAATGGCCTCTAGAAAGTGAAATCGATGCATAAAAAAGATTTAATAGACCCGTGATGTTTATAAATATTTTGATAACAAATGGACTGAGATGAGCAGAAAATCTGTTTCGAGAAAGAGGCTGTAAACTCTTTTTCTATGAGAAGAACTCCTATTGGGATCATGGGATCATTATTAAAATGTAATTTCTAAACCTTCGGCTTCTCAAACATGTACAAGTGATACATTTTTGCAACTGTCTCCTGATTTATTAAACTAAAATTGAAAAAATAATCAATTTTTTTGAAGGCGCTAAAGTTTATTTAGTCAAATAAAGTCATAATGACTTTATATATATAAATATATATATATATATATATACACCTCTAAATAAAACAAATTCATGCAAGTTCCCTCAGTTAAAACGGTATTTGTGTTGTGAAAAGAGATATTTGAGCTTCGGTGCCAAGAGAATAAAGTCACGTAATCTCTGAGGATCTTTCACTTCTTCCCATTATTCGCTGCCTAATCCTAGCATAATTAGAAAATACCATTGAAACGGGTTTCATCTGTTTTCAGTAGTAAGCAAAAACAATCTGGTTGCAAAATTTTGATCCTTAACATGACTGTACTTAAATTTTCCACCACTTATCACAAGATTTGTTAGGATTTCGATCATTTCTGTAATATTTTTGATTAAAATATTCTACAGTAGAGAACTTTAATGAAAGAAGATTTATGCATGATCTTTGCTTGCTTTGAAATTGCTTTTTTTCTTGTCTGTCGAATTAGACCAGTGATTTCATCGTTTTCAGTCAAACATTTATGGACATAACCTAATTTTGGTTTAATAATCTTCGCGAGATGAAGGGTGATTAAGCCTTGAAATTCTAATTAGATTTTACATTTTATTTCGGACATTTATTATTTTTTATCTATATATAAATATCTGAGATTTTAGTCTCATGGTTTCTTCATCTTTTTACTGAAATGAAGATTTAAATATAAAATATTCCATAATTCAATGCGCACGTCATTTTAGCACGCTAAAGGTTTTTATGGTTTTGCTTTACAATTTATGAAATATCCAGTTTTTGTAGCGAGAATTAACACATTCCAAAAAAGTTTGTTTTTTTTTTAAACTGGAAACTAAATGATAAATAAAAATGTGTTATTAGAATGGCAAATTTTGTGAACACGAACTGCTCGAATAAAGCCCGACTGTGACAGCAGCAGAAAACTCAACTGATAATCCTTAGAAAAGACCGACGAAAAAATCTGTGCTTTCTCATTTAGTAAGTTTTATAAAGAGTCGTAAAAAATGAACTTGAAATTTTTCTGAATCTCAACGTTTCAGACTTTTCCGAGTTTGAAAAAGATATTTTCGGCATTATGTCTGCCTCATCCGAACAAAATAACTTAAACACGCTTTGAGCTAAATGATGAAATTTGGAATATAGTCTAAATTTCAAATTTATAGATTTTCATCTTTGTCTTGAACGAAATCCAGAGTAAAAAGAAGTATATTAGTACTTGTCTGGGTGACAAATATATTTTAACACAACAGTCACAAAATGAAGAGTGCTAGATAGATAAAATTTGTTACATTGACTTAACATCTAACGGATACGCATCAAATTTTAAACTATATCAGTCAAGGGATCGACCGTCTTTTAGCCAGTTCTTTCCCGAGTATGGGAACACGATACTTAAAATGCAGTGATTTAAAAAAACGGCATTTAAGGCGTGATTTTGTTACTAAAATTTCAGTTTTGTGCTAAATTTTGGTAGAAAAAAGGCATCTAAAATACGTATTAGATTTTCTGGTATTTTCATTTTAATCGGATCCCAAGGATTAATCGGCAAAAAAAAAAAAAACTATAGATAGCACGTTTCCAGGCTTTTTCGTAACTGATGTCTGCGAATGGCGTACGGTTAATAATCAAATTAAATTTATTTATTTAAAAATATGCGAGAAAGTTCTGTGGATAAATTTTTCTATATTCATTAATTATAATTTTTTTTATAAATTATTTAATTGATAATATATTATTAATCTAAGCAGTAGAAGGAAAAGAAATGAATTTTCCTTTTAAAAAGTTGCTGAACCACATTTATTACTTTAAGGCATATTGCAACAAAAGGATTTAAGGAATTTTCAAATGCTTTATTGAATGAATGAATTAGAGAAAGAGAAGATAATTAAACTGAATTAATATTAACTACAATCGAATCAAATTTTATGCAATTTCCAATTTTTTCAGTATTTGATGTAGAAGGATTTTTATGATTTGATCGTGGTCAACGACTCATCACTCAATGAAATGTCATCACTCAATGAAAATTAAACAGGAAGAAGGGGCTTTTTTTTAAAAAAAATTTTAATCGCCAAATGCTGTCTTCTTTTCGTTTGCGGCAGAGTGAGCGACGAGAAGGCCAGTCTCAGCGCTGACGTGGAGAGTGCTGTGAATCTGAGCAGGCCGACGGTCGTGGTGAAAAAAACCGTTACCGGAGGGGACATTTTGAAACTCGCTCCCAGCACAGCTGTCAACGATCCGGATAAGATGGACCTCAGACTGGAGCAGCTGCAGATATTCCAGGAAGGACAGCTGGTCCTAAGCAGTAAGTGCGGAGACGATCGCTCATTCTTTGCTGACACATCAAGAGTCGCAAACATTTAGGCTTGTAACGTTCCATTAGGAAGTAGGTAAACTCGAATTTGCCGAATATGAAATAATTGTAGTGGCTTTAAACTACAGCAATTAATTTTTTTTTTAAAGTAAAAGCACTTAAATGAAAAAATTCAAACATACATATCATGTTTTATATGAAGAAAAAAATATTTATAATTATAAATAACTCCAGAATTGCTCATTGAAATTTCCACATACTGCTTTTCTTTTTGTTAAAAAATGTTTTTAAAGTTTAAAAAAAACTGATTTTTTTTAATTAAAAAGAGTATTTTGTTTTTTATTGGCACATACCATAAAATGGGACAATTTTGCTCGTTTTTTTTTTTTTTGGGGGGGAATGGTACACAGTTCCTTACTTAATTCCTGAGCCAATGATAAAAGTACTAATAATATCACAGCTATTACATTGACATGTGTTCAATACAGATTCTATAGATTGATAATATGTTCATTGACAGCTTCTATAGCTCGTTTTAACCCGTATACGTTATCAATACTCTTTATTAACATCTTATTTAAAAAATTATCGTTGAAGAAGTGCTCTTAGTAATCAAGTTAAATTGCTCGAATAGACGATTCATTCAAACGAAAATAAGAATTATTTATTATAATTAAATAAACATATAATTACATTTCCTAATCACACTTAGATTTAAATTTTATTTTACATTTCAGTTTAATTTCAGATGCTAAGACTCATTAGGATCAAGTTGGGAAACCACAGATTACGAAATAATGATTACATTTTTACGTCTCCACAGTGTTCAATAGTCAAATGTCCGGTGTAAAAGCTTCTCCACTCAAAGACACCGATACTCCAGACTTGAATAGTGACGAGAAAGATGAGATTCTCGAACAAGTCCTAATATTTGCAATCAGGGGAAGGCTTCTTCGTGAAAAATTTCTTAAGTTCTGTGGTGAGACGGATTATAAAATTTTCCATACGTTTCTACAGTAAATGAAATTGGGGTGGGGGTGGGGGGTGGATGGACCCTCAAATAGAGGAACGATAAAAGGAATGAACAGAAAAGTAAGAGGTATATTCAATGGCACGCCTCTTTCACGTGACACACTTGAACAACATGATGAATTAATAAAGGTTAACGTGACTCAGAAGATTGATGTTATGGTGCACCTTTCTCGCAGTAGTTTTATCTACTCTTTTTAATGTTACATATTGACTTAAATTGTAATGTTCCTATTGATGTAAAATTTGTAATCGAAACAAAGTATTTATGATGTATTTCAACTTGTTTTATATTACATTCTATAACAAAAATTTGACGCACCAAGAAGGAGTTGTCCGATTGAGACGAAAATTAGTGAATAGGAAGAAAATGTACAGAAAAGTAAATGATTAAAATCACAGAACAATTGAATAATTTATTTCAGAGTTACAGTAACAAGTTCAATAAGGTTTGACCCACCTCTAACCTGGATATAAGCTACTACACGGCGTGGCGTAGACCGATAAGGCTTCCGGATGGTCTCCTGCGATATTTCCTAACAAATTCGCTCAAATTGTCGTTCGAAGTCATTAATATTCCGTGGCAGATGCAATCACCTTCCCATCATATCCCAGACAGGCTCGATGGGAGAGAGATAGGGAGATCTAGCAGGCCAAGAAAGTGTTTGACAAGTTTGCAGACAGTTTATAGCAACACGTGATGTATGTGTTTTGGCATTGATCTGCTGAAAAACCAGCCGAGGGTACTGCAAAAGGAACGGTAGCAAAACCGGTCTTAGGGTGTCGTCGACGTAACCACTGTGTCGTAACTGTACCTCTAATGACGACCAAAGGGGGTCGGCTATCAAAGGAAATGGCACCCCAGACCATAATGCCTTGTTGAGAGCCGGTGTGGCGTGCAATAGTGAAGCCCTCTACGTGGGTTCACCCCTCTACTCAAACACGTCTTCGATGACAGTCAGGACACAGTTGGAATCGGGATTCGTCACTAAAGACTATAGGTTGCCTGTCGGCATCATTCCAACCTGATCGAGCCATGCACCACTGTAATCTGGCTCGGAAATGTGCAGACGTGAGTGGAAAGTGGCGTATAGGTCGGCGCGAACTATATTTCACTGTCTCAATTGTCTGTGAATGGTCAGGGTGGACACTAGTGTTTGGGTTGAACGTCTGATGGTTGATAGAGATGATAAAGGCACTGTGACAGCTGATCGGGCAATCATTCTGTCCTCAAGATCTGTTGTGATCCTAGGGCGACCGCTGAACACTGCCATTTTCCACCCATCCTTGCCAGCATCTTCGAATAGCCGCATCGCTTCGACTCAAATGAAGAGAATTTCTCCTATTTTTTCCAACTGGCCTCTTTCAATCCAATGAACTCTGGAAGTTACTCGTAATGAGCACGAATTCTGCGAAGAGGCATTTTTTAAGTTGTTGAAAGGTAATCTGAATCGCAATCAAACCGAAACTTTTAACAACCGTTGAAGAATTGCTCCTTATATACATCTGCTGGATGCACAGTTCCGATGCGCTGGAGATCAAACTATTCTTTCAATGGGCACCAAAATGTAATCATTTGCATATCTGGTCAAAACACTCATGCATACGAAATTTCAAAGCAATCGGTGGCAAGGTTTTCAACGAAATGTTTTTAGGAAAATTTCCGTTTCTTGCGTTTATATTTCATTATATCATGGCGAATTGTCTAGCAATAACAACTGGGTTTTTGCAATTTTGGTTGGCATTCTCTTAGAGCATACTATCATGCGTTTGATTTCCCTCAGGTACATTCTACATACATACTTAACCATGCTGACAATTTTGTAACTTGGCCGATTATAATCGGTTTTGTAACTTGGCCGATTATAATCGATTTTGCAACTTGGCCGATTATACCAAGATAATAATCTTAATTATAATCTTGGTCGATTCCACTTTGAATTTTAATAAATAGATAACTTGAAAACGAAAGCGATAGGTAGCTTTAAAAGCAAGCAATTTTTTTGTAGCGACAGTTTTAAAGGTGGTTTTATTTTTGAAGAAAACATACTTGATAAATACCCTAAACAAAGGAAGAAGAAAGTTGCGTGCATTATTCCACCATGGTCCTTGCTATATCGTTTATATTTTAGACTTTGGAAACATCGATAAATTTTAATCGATTCTCGCTTTTATTAGCAATATATTTTATTAGCTGTCTATTATATTTTTTAGCAAATATCACTGTTACGCTTCACTGGCACAGTTTTGGAGAATACAAATTCTCTTTCTTACAAGCTGTTAAAAATACTTCCATTTTTATTCTATTTTCATTTTTAATTCTTAAAAATTTAATTTAAAATGTTACATTCAGATCAGTGAGGAAATAAACACCTAAGATGTAAATTCAAATCTACTTGAAAATTTAGAGGAAATTTGTGTCAATTTGTTGGATAAATGCTTCATTCGACTACTATTCATAGAATAAGTCATTTATTAATCATATTTTTTATTAAATGTTATGTAATGCGAAGTTATTCTTATAGCACATTACAATTTTTAGAAAGTACATAGGCAGCAAACATAGTGATAGTTTTTTAAATTTTCATTTTCATTTTTAAACTTTCATTCTAGCTGGCAAACAAATTTTTAGAACTCGACCAATTTTGAACAAAATAATAGCTATGATGTCATACTTCTATGTCAACCTTTTAAAACTGCATCTGCTGTCAAAGAAGCATACATAATAATAAAACAATGCTGTTAAAAGCGAGTCAATCTTTTAAAAATGCATCTGCTTTCCAAGATGCATACATAATAGTAATGCAGTACTGGTAAAGACAGGTAAAAATATATATGCGATTAAAAGACGTTGATGAATATTGCCATTTATGCTCACTGCCTACGCGATTTCGAACTTCATTTTTTTTTTTTGCCGTAAATTATTCAAAATCCTCCTAAGTAAAACAGCATCATGCTCTCACATGATAATCGTCTTACTGAATGTTACCGTATTTCTAAAGATATATGATATAGATTAGTGCATGTTAACCTCCTTAGATTTACACCTTTGAATTTTAATCATTTTAATTGAAAGGGATAATTACAAACATTATCTATCTTCCAGGTGGCATCTCCTCCTTAACCCTGATGCCAAATTTTGAAAAGAACAGCAATCGCCTGAAAAGAGAAACCCATGATGTCACAGCCTATCTTCAAGCTCAGACAGCATTTGACATTCAAGTACGGGAACAATGCACTTTTTTTATTAAAGCATTTATACAACTCATATATAGTACACAGAATAATAACCATGCCATAACCAGGACTAGAACCTGGGACTCCCAGATCACGAGGAATACGCGCTACTTCTGGACCAGAACGCCTGCAATTATTTAGGCGAATATTAATAATAATAAGTTCTTTGTAAATTGAAATATAAAAAGTGAAATAACGAAGATTAGAATACATTCTTTGGAATTATAGGATTTTAATTATTTTATTACTATTTTAAGGATATATTAGTATATGCATTTTATCTAAATACATCCATTGTACAGAAGTAATAACATTTTTTGCTAGAGCATTACTATGTACAATGTTTCTATAGTATACGAAGGTTTTCTACCTTTATTTAATTCAGCACAATTAAAAATTTAATTTACATGTATGAAATTTAAATAAAAGAAGCAGAATACAATGTTATAGAATAGAAACTGGAATTGCCACTTACTCCAGCTATTTACTTATAATAAATTTGGGTAGGAATTTTTACAACAGCATTCACCTCAATGGCCATTTTTCGCAGAGTGACCTACCGACACATTTATTCGTTTCCCAGCAAGTATCTTGATGCAAGCGACCCTGATAAGTTCACTCACTTTAAAAGGCAAAAATTTCTTTCGCCGTTAATGCAAGGTTTTAAATTATGTCTGTGTAAGGTTCTAATTAATGTCATGTTCTAAGATTCTAACTATTCATACGTTAATACCCAGATAATGACAGATACTTTTTACACAAACAATCATTCGAAACAAATATTTAAACATCGAATGCTAAATTATGAAAAAAGTAATTTTCGTCACATGCCTAAGCAAAAATATCGAGAAAACACTCTTAACATCTCTTGATTCGCTACTGGAACAGATCATTGAAAAGTTTCAACTCCAGTTTCGAAGGACGGTAATAAAAGAAAAAAAATTACCTTATAAAGTTTGCGAGTCATCTTAAAATTCAGTAGAAAATCTTTGAAGCAGATAAACATTGCAAGGCCATATTTTAATACGTGATACTCAATAATTTTTTTCAACCTTTTCTAAACATATGTTTGGAAATTTTTTTATGAATTTATTTGTCTCTCTTTTTATTATCGGTAGCTACAATTTTATTTTATTCTTGCATTATTTATTAGAAATTATCTCAAGAAATAACACTGTATTGTGTGCATTTTTAGAAACTTCAGTAAAATAATTCTCATTTCACTCCAGTACAGAATGTTATTAGTTTAAAAAGTTAAGCTCATAAATAGTTAATTTCATAAATATTTTTCTGGGATTTTATAATCCTTCTCCTTCCCTTACCTGAAAGTGTTTCATGGAACGTTTCAGCTTCAAAAGAGACAAAGGCGATCCTCGGCCTATTCTGTGCCCGAAGAAAAAGACGAGAGTGTGCAATACCTCTCGGCCAGCCGGATGGCAGATGTGGAAGGTAAGAATTCTAATATTTTCTAATATCCCCTTCGTAATTGTAAGAATTGATTCAAAGATTTTGAATTCACGCCTGTATCTGCCAACATCAAACACGGATATCAAAAGTAAATATTTCCAAGTAGAGTTGATTCTCCCCCACCCCTTCCTTTCCCATTTTAAAGGTGGGAATTTTCAGTTCATCTTCAGGAGCTTGATTCAGAAAAAGCAATCTTTGGCTACAAGTAATTTAGTTCATGTTTAGATTTTTTAAAGGAGCATTTTCCCCCATAACAAGACTGTTGCATCTGTTGAGATAATTTTCCAACGTTTTCATTAGAAATTCAAATTTATAATTTCTGCCTTCCGTTTCCATTGATCCCGCATGCCTGAAAGTGTACGGAGCAGATTTCGCAGCCTCCTGCTTTATGCTGTGTGAAAGTGCTGATTTCATATCCATTACATTCATCAGTCTTGTTGAAATTCTCGTATCTTATGGATAAAATTACTTGTCTCTCTAGAGAGAGCTACAACTCAATAGCTAAGATTTAAAGTCTTTTACCTGGGTTCTGTCGTTTTGTTTTCATATCAGTTCTGTATAGATAGGCAAGATAACTATCTTCAGGTTGGAATTGTAGAGTTTCCTCGACAAGTCCGATTTTTTTGGAAGAGGTTGCAAGTTGACTGATTTTGATAAAATCCGTTCATCTGTTTGTAACATTCCTAAAGTCGATTCTTATTCGACCTTCAAATTTTAGATATCTGAACAGTTAGTCAATGTGTTCTGAACTTGCAATAATTTTCGATGGCTTGACCTAACAGTCACTAACTCACTTTTTGATGTCGCTGGTCTTCGCATGAACTTCGTTCTTTACATTTTCAATATTACCTTTCATTTCTTCAGTTTCTCCCTTCGTGCTTTGGGTATCATCTTCTATTTGTTTTAAAGATCAGTTGTCGCAACCTTTAATTCATTCCATTTCATTCCAAATCTGGGATCTCTTCATTTCTTCTTTGTCTTAATTGACTCTGACTTGTATTTTCTCTAGTTCCTGAACTAATTTCTAATAGCTTCTTCAATTCACTTTTTCATTTCTTCACGTTCATATTTTCGTGTCCAGATTCCACCTATTTTTATATTGGACCAATGAAGTTCAGCTTCTTCGCTTGACATCTCGTTAACACAGTACATTGCAGAACCCTCCCTCCAACACGAATGTTGCAGAAATCCTCTTGTGGGTACAAGGTGAAAAAAAACCCTGAAATAATGAAAAAAACAACGTTTTTTTTCCTGTTAGAAGCACGAAACATGGAATATAGATATATTGCATATTTAGCTAGAGGTATATATTGGTATTTGCATCATTTATAGCATTTCTTTTAATACTGCCTGCTTCGAAGATAAAAATAATTGCAGAGGATAATGCTAACGCATAGCAAAATGAACTTTATCGAAAGTGTGTGTGTGTGTGTGTGTGTGTGTGTGTGTGTGTGTGTGTGTGTG
>JAOUZG010029365.1:1164787-1186325 GCA_026289955.1 Argiope argentata
GTGTGTGTGTGTGTGTGTGTGTGTGTGTGTGTGTGTGTGTGTGTGTGCGCATAATATAATATAATAAAAATGATTAACTTTTCATTACATCGTTTTTAAGATCCTCCCACCTTTTGATTATGGAGCATAATCAAAACTATTTTGAGCTTGTAAATACAGCCTACAAGTTTAGCCTCTCTGGAACTTTCTGGAAGTCTTCTTCCACACTTATTAAATTTCGGTGTGTGTTCGGGGATGGCAGTGTCAATGAACTAATCGGATTCCTCGGAATGATCCATTGATTCTATGCTCTTCAAATATTGAGGACAATCTGAGCTTGCGAGAACCAATGGGTATATACGTTGTATAGGTCGAAGCAGCTCATGAGTCGACTTTTACACTCTGACAAGACGAACTTCTCCGTCTCTCCCAAGAATCAGCTGTGAAACGCGCCCCAATGGCCAGTCAATGCGTTTTTAGTCATCAGCTTCCACCAAAATGCCGATTGAAACTTTCATTCTTGACTGTCCTTTCTGTACTCGCTGTATAAGAGTGCCTAAATACTCTGATCTAAACCTCTGCCTTTGATATTTAATAAAGTTTTGTCTGTATTTTATTCTTTTTATATTTACTATTCACAGCATCAATATCTGGTAACTTGTATTCTTGAATGTCTTGCAGTAACATCGACGGTGATATTGATTTATAGCTTCGTTTTCGATAACGAAAGTAAGCGGCCCTGCAGTTATGACGCTTTCACAATCAGCTAGGACGGTTAGCATTTCATCATAACTCAGGTAGCTCTTCCTAGCACTCTTCTTAGCAGATCTTTCCAAATTCTTGGGAGGCGTTCCCCTCAACCACCCCACCCTGCAGCGGTTGGTGGGTTGAACTTCCATTTGAAAGCGTTTACAGCTCCTTGTCTTTTAACCTGCTTCCAATCCAATAGCCTTTGAGCATCGGATGCTCCTCCGATGCTCCACACTTTCGATAAAGTTCATTTTGCTATGCGTTAGCATTATCCTCTGCAATTATTTGTACCGTTATCACAATAGACTGTTGAGCATCTTCCCCTAAGCGAAACAAACCTCCGAAACGCCATTAAGAAAGCTTCCGTGGTAGAGGCAGTGACAAGTTCAAAATGTACTGCTCGATATACGGTGCAAGTAAATATTAACACCCAGCTCTTCTTATTTTCTTTGAGAAAGAGTGGACCAGTCATATCGTCCCGGTCATCTGAAAAACCACTGCACCTTTTACTCGGTCTTCTGGAAGTGGAGGGGCAATCGTTTCCAGATTTCTAGACTTAAACCTCTTACAAGTAATGCAACTTGTCAAGACTTGTTTCACAGTTCTTCTTCCATGTAAAATCCAATACTTTTCTCTTAAAATATTCAAAAGTATCTGTGCCCATGCATGACCATTTTTCCCATGTGTGTAGACTACTAATCTTTTAAACACTTCAAGGGTTGGTGGTAGTATAGCAGGTTTCAAAAATGTATCATTATCTTTCCTGTTGGTAATTTTGGTCTTTAATCGGATAATTCTCAAATGAAAAACACTTCTTTTGAATCTGGATTATTAGCTTCTCTTCAGATTCCTGGAATTCTGATGCAACCAATTCTCCGTATCTTTTTTCTTTTTGTCTCACACAATTGTGTTTAAATCGGAGAATCCACACTATAGGTCTAACAATGCTTTCATATCTGTAAAATTTGTTGTAGTACCAATTATTATTTTGGCAGATTTCATTATTTGTAAATATGAATGAGAATTTCGACTTCTTCTTTTCAATATCATCTTCATCTTAATAATTATTAATCACATCTATAAGATGTTTGAACTCAAAAGGATCTTTCATTCATTTGGGACATTTTCACCATCTAGACGATAGGAATTGTTTTGCTTTAGAGCCCTGGTATGGCAAATCTGCTGGATTCTTTTCACAAGGCACATGTCTCCAGGACATGGGATAGCTTAGCTTTCGGATCTTGTTAACTCGATTGCGTACAAATACTGACTCATTATCATCTCTCTGTATCCACACCAATACAATAATCGAATCCCTTCAACAATATCTCTTGATATTCTCCCATTGTAGAGCTATAATGACAGAATTAGTCAATCGTGTTCCAATTACAACAGCTAAAAGTTCCATTCTTGGAATCGTGACTCCTTTCGATGAAGAAACTCTAGATTTAAACGTCAGAAAAAACACTTAGTTTCAATCTTCTTTTACAGTTCTCAAAAATGCCTCTTGACTACCATCACAAAAGTATATAAGGTACAATTATTGAGATTTTCTTCAGTTATTTGAACATGTCTAAGCACTTCAAGGTCTTTTAAACATATTAGATCATGAAACCATACTAAAAACTCTTTTTGTAACTTGCATTTTATGTCTTCATCCCAGCTTATTCCCTTTTTCCACGCTTTCTGTAGCGTTAATTTCGGACAGAGCATCACTGGAGAGATGAAGCCAAATAGATCGGACATTTTTTGAACATGTTATCGTTTATTAACCTTTTCAGTGTCTACATCATTCAACCAACTCACGTCAATTTTTAACTTGTTCGAGTCTTTATTCCATAATAAAACCAGAGCGTGTGTTTCTACTTTCTCCTTACTTTCGCACTGACCAGAATACTACCATTTTTGAAACTCAAATCTTCCTTTGGACATAAGAGTTGTTGATTCTTATCTAAATCTTTGCAGTTCTTCTTTATTATCAACACTGGTGACAACATTATCAAAGTAAAAACCTCGAGCCAACTTTTCATTGAATTTAACGTCATATTTCTCACTTCTTCTAATGCAATAATCAATCACTGAGGTTAACAGGAAAGGGCTTCATGTCACACAAAAACTACTCTGGTATATCGCAAATGGTTTAATCTATTTTGCTTTTCATTCTCCCACCATAAAAAAACGAAGAAAATTCCTATCTTCTCCACGGATGCTTATTTGACAGAAAGCTCATCTAATGTCTCCGACCACACCGAATTCTCTCTAAAAAATAACAGTTCAGGCAGCAATTCAATCAAATTCGGTCCACATTCCAAGCATGGTTTAAAAGACGGATGGTTATTGATTCAAGCCGACGCATCAAAAACTGGTCGAATTGGAGTAGTAGCACTACATGGCTTCAGCACAGGTCGAGGAGGCAGATAATTTCCTCAACCATATTTCAATTAGGGGAATTTTTCTACGATTTCCTCTTTGAGCCAACTTGTAAAAATTTCTTCGTATTTCAGATACAAATTTTTATTCTTAAGTTTCGGGGCAGTGTATTTCAGTTGTCTCTGAGCTAAATGTAAATTATCGGGTATCGGTGATTTGACATCAGCCCAAGGTAAACAAACTCCATACCACCCTTCACAATTAATATTCAGTGGCTCTAAAAATGTTCTTTTGTTTGAAAGTCAATTTCTTACTTGAACGTCTTTGTAATCATCGATTCCAATCAAGTCTAATCGCCATAAATTAGATATATCAAGCTCATTTACAAACAGGGACGTTACAGTCATCGCCAAAACCCAGCTTTCTTTTGGCGTTTCTTCTTCGAGTACTTTTCCTAATAATGCCCATTTTAAATGGGTTTCAACTTCTACAAGTCCAGATTTCAGCCTTCTTCTTTTTTTTAGTTAACATTTTCCCCATAATATCGGCTCCAATAAGTTTATCAATCGATCCGCTGCTATCATTTACGAAAGATAGAATAATATTATCGTCTTCCAGTTCTCTTATCCAAGATCCGTTACAAACGGGCTGGACATCTTCACAAATTTTGTCTTGATCCAATGCCTCGAAATTAAAAGCGAACTTTTCATCCAAATCATTGAACCGTATTTTGTAGCAGTCATGTGTAATCTGTTTGCTGGAAACGCCTACAAAGTGTTCTTTGGAGTTTTCTTGTCGAAAACTCCAAAGCGCTCTTTTGTACTAGTTTTTCTTGTCGAAGTAAAGGATAACTCATTTCTCGTGCAACATTTTTTAAAACGTAAGATCTATATAATGCGGAATCCAAAAGTAATCTTACGCTTTTCTTTTTATCTCCAGAAACTAGCACGGCCTTTAAAGTCTGTAGAAATACTCTGTTATTACATTTATTTAAATTAGACATTTTGACGTTATTTTTAACTTGCGATTTTTCTTCATTTTTCTCAGAAGCCTTTTTTTGCATCCAGCTTATCAAACATCAATATCCCATGCTTTTTAAAACAAATAAAACATCTTAAAGCAGCTCGGTAATTTTTAACTTCATGCCCCCAGACAGGCAAAACAGCAGCGTTTATTTTTAACAATATTCTGCCTTTCCACAAAACGCAGTTTTTGAGCCAAAAAACATTCATAACTCTTATGTCTTCCATCACAAAATATACACTTGAATACAGCTGTAATTGATGCTGTTGTCAACAAATTTGCAGCAGTTCGAATGTTGTTACAAAAGGCAGGATTTTTCTACCATTGCTTCTTTTTGTAACCTTGTGTACACTTCGTTGAATCCAAACCCCGACATCGCATTTTTATTCACTCTTCGCCTTCAACTTCTGCTTTTACGAATTGCGTTAGATTGCTCAATCTCTCCTTGCCATCAGCAGAAGCAGAAGATGAAGGATGATGATTCCAAGTTTTCAGGAAATTTTAGCTAAAGCAGGATTATACCATTGGGTGTAATATAAAAGCACATTTATCAGTCGTGACTCCTAAAGTCTCTAAAGCTCTCGCATGTGATTCCAGTTTATCATATAAAGATGTCATAGAAAACTTCTCATTTTTATGCTCAGAAATTACTTATTTCAGAAATTCCCTGACATACACTTCTACTAATAAATCATCACTACCGAAACGAGCTTTCAAGCTTTCCACTGCTTTGGCATAATTGGCACTCGTTGGCGGAAAACAGTCCCCAATCTCCCGAGCATGAAATCCAGAAACAGTCACTTGAATTAAATATTGAAACTTGTTTTCTGGAGCTATGTCGCCATCTTTATGAATGTGCTCGAACTGACTCCAAAATGGAAATCAGTCTTTAATATTTCCAGAAAATTTACGAAACTCTAATTTTGGTAAATGGATTTTTCTCTTAGCGTTATTTTCAGATAGTGGTTAACTTTCCCTTACTTCTACTACGTTACACTGAGCCTGGACTCCCACCAGCTCCAGTTCATACTGTCTCTGTCTTTCCTTTTCTTCCACCCTCTATTTCCGATCTCCAACCGCGATGATTAAATCAGACTTGACGAAGTCCGAATCCTTTTTGTACTCATCTCTATTAAGAATTAAATTCTTTGTTTGAAATTGTTGCTTTTTCTGGTATTACTTCACCAATTTCTTCTGCAGCCAGTGACAGATCTTCTTTCTTAAGGTATCCGACTACGTTAAAAACACTGGTTTTCGACCACTTTGGTGAAATTTTCTTTATTACTATTTGTTATTGTTCAAACTTTCCTCTTCGAAAAACAGTTTATCTTTTGTTTCTAAGTAATTTAGAAAAAAAGTTATAGCGATTATAAAATACTTTAACGAAACAAAATAAAACGGGAAGTGGCATTCTGAAACTAAAAATAGCCTTCATCTTGCCAAATTTTGATATTTTCTTTTGGGATTACTTTGTAAAATAGTTTTATTTCATGTTCCAGGTGACAAGCTATACAATTTTAACGCATAATTTCCTTATTTCTTTGAAAAAAATTGGAAACATTTCTGTTCACTTACTGTTTTTGTTTACTATCTCATGCTTGCTTTCCTAATTTTATTTTGCTTTTTTAAAAGACAAAAATATTAATTTTCTTGAAATTTTTTACAACTTTTAACGTTTTTATAATGGATCGCCAAAACATTATCACTCAAAGAAGAGGAAATTCTCCCGAAAACAGTAAAATTCTGGATATTCTAAAAAAGGTACTGAAAGTGAAATTCTAACTAATTCTACTGATCTTACTAAAGCAAGTTCTTCCAAAACTCAGTGGCAACAACTATTTTAACATATCAGGATAAACTTTCAGGACTTCGCCTACATCTAGTAAACAACTAGCCCTTCTTTTCCACGCCGACTCACTATGAGAGTGGATCAGTCCATTCCTTCAACGGGTAAGATAAGAAGATCCCCAATTGTGTTGCTATCGGCCCCCAGTTTGTTGTGCAATTTATTTACACAACTGAGGATAATCTTTTGGGCATCTTTACATCAATTGCCAATGAAATGATTTTTTTAAAGTTATATAAATAGTTGTGTGTATTAGATTTATTGTCAACATGGGTACACTTTGTAAAAATATATAGGCAAAATATTTCAGTTAAATAAGGTAAGACTATTTAAATGTAACTTACATGCTTGATAATCTGGGAAAAAAAAGACATGCGAATATTTCATAAAAAGTTATTTTCTGAACAATAATGAATATCTAGAACTAACATCTAATCCTATAACTTCTTAAATGACATACACAGGTTCACAAGCAGAAAAGTATGATGAGCTGTACAGGATTCAAAATATTTGTATCCTGTGCAGCTTGCAATTCTTATTGACATATTGAACAACATTTCATAAAATAATTACATTCGTAAATGATTGATTTTTATTTGCATGAAAAATTTTATATGCAAGCTATAATTGCATTTACTAATAAATAAATTTTCAGTTCCCGAAAAAGAGACACAACCACTCCGACCATTGAGGATAGGCGTAATAAGGAAGATTTTCGCCGCTCAAAATTTCCACTCTTTTTCCCTCGGAGCAAAATTTTTTTTCCAGCCCCTGGACGCTTCTGTTAGCTTGCGCCACAGCATCTTCTTATCTTACCCGTTGAAGGAATGGACTGATCCACTCTCATAGTGAGTCGGCGTGGAAAAGAAGGGCTAGTCTAATAAACACATTGAAACCCATTTATAAAATTATGTGTACAGGAATTACAGCGTAGAAGTTTACAAGGAAAAACGTAAAATGCCAATGAGAGTTTCAATGGCTGTTATAAAACTTTGTTCTGAAAGAGCCTTTTGTTGAAGTGCAAACTTTACAATTAGGTTCATTTATAACTGTGCTTCAATTTAATCATGGTATAAAAGATCTTCTAGAAATTTTAAACATTTTAAAATTGAGTTCAGGGAATTATATGCGAATTAATAGTTCTAAAAGACATTAACTAGCACAACTGAAAACTCAAAGAAAAAAACCTTTCTGCCATCCGAAAGAAAAAAATGTTGACTTATTGAGGAAAAGAAAGGTCTGAAATATCATACAGGGGAGTCTTAAACAAATTTAATAAGAGGAACCATATTTTCCAACTAAAATTTGTTTTTAACTTCAATTTTCTCAAAATTTTAATTTTCTTAAAAATCCTCCACCGTTAATATGATATCTCAAAAACTATTAGAGGTATTTGTATAAAAATTGCAGCGTGTTTTTCAAATAATATGGGTGATGAAAAGAACTAAAAGTTTTATTGTTGGTGAAATACTTTTTCATTTATAGGTGTTTTTAGAAAAATTAAGTTATGAATTTATGGAAAAAATGCATATATACATATATTTTTACCCATAACTTCTTTGCATGTGATTATTTTTCTTATATTTTGGTTCATCTCATTCACCAATATATTCTATAACCTGTATGCAAAGAAAAATAGGATTTCTGCTTTACAATTTTGTGTAGAATGTTAGCCGTTTTAGTTAAATTTCCTTAAATTTTACTAAAAAAATTCCTATTTCTCAAAATATATTATATATTTCAAATATTTTTTGTATTTATGGTGTTTATTATTGACAATACATCTGAAAACTATAAATATTTTTTTAAAAATCCAATATTTCAAAAAAATTTCTTCGAACGTAGGCGGATACCTTAGAACTTTAACAACAGCAAACATTATACTAAAATAAAGAGTCTTTTCGAGGACGCCAAAATATGTTAAAAATCCAAAATATTTCAATACAAAATAATATTGCTCGAAGGCGTAGAACTTAACAACTTTAATTATCAAAAACAAATCTTATACTGAGCATATTTCCTTTTCAAATATGTATATATATATATATATATAAACATCTGATCACGTGACTCGCTCGACTTTGGTAACGATTCATGCTTACTATCAAAAGCATAAATAAAATAAACATGATAAACTTTTCAGTACATCGCTTTTAACATAAGCCATGATGTTTCTACAGACGTCTACAATTGCGAAAATGTTGCCGATACAGGGTTTTGTGAAAGAACTGATTTCTCGCTTTTTGTCCCTTGAATTCTCGATGGAATTCATATCGAACGATCCGGGTGGCCAAACTATTAATTGAAATTCTCCAGAATATTCTTTAAACCAATCACGAACATTAGTTTCTAAATGGCATGATGTATTGTCATTCATAAAAATTCTATCGTTGTTTGGATGCATGAAACCTAATAAAGGACGAAAGTGATGTCCAGGTAATTGAGCATTACTATTTCTAGTTTATTATCGATTCTTTCGGAGCATAGAACTCATACCATTCTATGTACAAACAGACCAAACCATTATGGGGCAACTTCCAGCTTGAACAGTGTCTTGTTGACAACTTTGCTCTATGGCATCGCTTAATCTGCACCAAATTTGAACCCTACCTTCATCTCTTATCAACTGAAATCGGAACTCATTTGATCAAGACGCAATTTTCCAGTGGTCTTGAGTCCAACCGATATAACCACGATCCCAGAAGGCGATGTCGTGCTGTTAATAAAGGCATTCGAATATTTCTTCAGCTGCCATAGAACATTAAAACCAAATTGAGCAGCACTGCCCTTACGGCACTTTCGTCGTACGTTCCACATTGACTCCTGTTATTTCACAAGTGCTGCTTCTCTCTTAGCATAGACAATTCTACGCCATTGGTCTTGATCATTAAATGCAAGTCATCGACCTGTGCGTTGTCCATGGTGATAGGTTATGCTTTAAATTAGGTACGTCTGAATTTAGGTATTAGCACATTCTTGACATTGTGGACCTCAAAATGGTGAATTCTCTAACGACCCCTGAAGTAGAATGTTCCGTGCGTCTATCTCCAGTTACTATTTCGTGTTAAAAGACTGTTAATTTTCGTCATGCGGCCATAATCCCGACAGAAACCTTTTTCTATGAATTACTTGAATACGTATGAAATCCTTGTTAATCCACTGCCCATTTTTGCATTTCGTATGCGTTTCTACTGCTTTACTGCTATATGTATACTTATATTTGCTAACCCATGATTTGTGTTACTTCAGTATATGTATATTATAAGAATAGAATAAGAATTTTTTGAATAAATAACATTTTTCTTTATCAAAGAATTTGGAATTTTTAAAGTTATTTCTTTCTTTTAAAGAGAAATTTTAATGAAGTCTACGTTACAGAAAATTTATTAGAATTACGCTGAACTTTCATACCGCCGACATAAGAAGATTTTTTTTCAAACCACAAGAAGTACTTTCATATTTAATTTGGAGCTACTGCAAAATAATTTTCAGACAAAAATAATTTGGCCAAATCTGAATGTTAGATACCAAAAATAAATTTTTAGCTCTACGTCAGTCTGCTCGTCAGTTTATCAGTGACAAAGAACTCAAAAACGCTTTGAGTAAACTTGGTAAAACTTGATGTAGGGTCTTTGTGTGGTGTAAATTTGTGTATTTCTATCAAATTTTGAACAAAATCCATTCAGAGAAAGTCTGTCTGTCCGGCTACAGAATATAAGTTTACGCGGTAACTACAAAAAGAGAGGTAGAATGGACACAAATTTCACATCTAAAGATTTTATTTTGATTAAAGACTATTAAATTTAGAACTCAATTAGTGCAGCGATTGACTTTTTTTCGGTTGCTATCTTCATAACCATGGAAACACATGTATACAGCGAAATATATTGAATTCGGTTTGTGATTTTAGGACTATAATTGTAGTTTTGTGTCACATTTTGGTTTAGAATGGTTACAAACAACACGTCTAAAGCACAATTAGATTTACGAATGCCTATTGATAAATCATAAGAATTAATCGTTTTTTATCGAATCCGTTGATTCGATAAAAAAAATTTCTAAATTCGCATCATAGTTCAATATTTCCTAACCAAATTTTCTAACGTTCAGCCAATGCCGTGTGAGGCGTTCGAAGTCTCGCCCAGCGTGCACAATTTCATGCGGGGGGGGGATATAAAACCTTTGTTGCAGAATGTGCGAGGAAGTTTAAGGTAGATCCTTCCAGTTAAGTTTTTTTCCTCTTATTCACGGATTATTTAAGCCATAATTAGCATTCAGGCTCAAGATTACTTTTTATTTTATGCAAAAAGATATTTTTAGTAGATATCAGAAGGGTATTCGCACTTATCCCATGGAAGATAGCAGGAGAATCAGGGAATTCATTAAGTCGAAACTTTCCTTGATAAGAAAATAACTTTAATGGCACTTAGAGAGAAAAAATATTTAACTCTTAACAAGTTCGTAAAAAATATTTCTATAATTTATTTCACTTTCTTTTCTCACACAGTAATTTGTGCATTAACTTTCATGAAAAAGAATTTTTTCCTTTCTTTGTAGAACGCAAAATCTGTGCAGGAACCAAACATTAACAACGTTAGTAAATGTAACGTTTAAAAAATGCACATTTTACACACCTTCTCTCCGAAAATATTATTTTTGAAGTGAGTATCGTGAATTTAAATCGTTATGCAATCGTTTCTTAACACCAAGTTTCCTTGATTGAAATACTTAAAACTTTGTTCTTTCATTCCGAAGTAGAAATCTAAAAGGCGCCCTTTTTCCCAGGCAAATGACCTTTGGGCCAGACGTCGTTCAGACAAATGGTTATCTGATAAAGTTTCTTTTCATAAACATGCATAACACACACAAACATAAAAAAAAACTGCCTTAGAATGGTGATGAATAATCCAAACGTCTTATCTTGTTACTCAAGACGAAAGATAAAATTACCCTCGCTTCACTTCACACAAACAAAAAAAAAAGATTCTATTTTCTTTTTCATTATTTATTTTTATTTAAGATAAACAGGAAAATTATCTATTCTTTAGAAACGCTATCACAGAAAATTTGGTTTGGAATGTTTTATTATGCACCTAGTAATGCAGGATCTGTTACAAGAAATAGATTAAAATAGCCAAGAAACGAATGTTTTGAAGAAAGAAAATTCTTTCCAAGTTTTTCTTTTAAGATATTTTTTAGGAATTCCTTTTGTTATTCTTTCATATTGAAACAAGTTGTATTTAATTGATTTTTTATACGTGAATAAAATTAATTGACTCAATGAAACACTTTCAACACATTCAGAATTCCCTTTTTACATATTTTCCGCGAAAACAGAAGATTATTTCTGACAGCAACAATTCTTTTCCCTTGCCAATGGCAAACAAAAGATGAGACAAAATAAAGAAAGTTTTTCCTATACTAAGGCAAATCTAAGAAAATTAATTTTTTTTTATTTTCAAAAAAAAAACTCATACATAAAAGCTGAATGTCTTTATAGCCTTTATATTCAGGCAATAAAAAAATAAGGAATTTGTAATTACCCGGTCCCTTTCTTAACCCTTTTTTCCAAAACGAACACTTCTCATGTATGTTAACAGCAAACTTTCTTACAATGCCTGAATATTCTCACATCAAACGGGATGGATATCATTGTTGGTATTCAGTTAAGTGATAATACAATCATATCCAATTATATAAAATACAAACTACGCAGTAATTAGTTATGTATTCAGCCAGGTAATATTTCTGTGAAAACAAAATGAAGCGATCCCATTATTATTTATCTGTTCCAATAAATGTCTAGATTTCTCGGAAAATATAATCAAACCACTTTTGCTCGATTTCAAGAATTTTAATGTCAGAAAAATGAGCCTGGAGGGAGTTTCTCGTCCTTTTTTAAGGCAAAAAGTTTACGGAACTGTGGAGGGATTTGAAATTATTTTCACATTTTTTCATGCACAAGCATCTGTTGAAAAAAGAATCGGCATTAATAAAAATATTGAGGTGGAATATTTCTGCGAAACGTTATGCATTTCACAGTTTCCAGTCTGTGATCACGTAAAGCGACCGGACGGCATCCACTCAGCTAATATTGCTATAGAACTGAGAATATCAGTATCGGGGGGCCTATCCGAAATATCACCTATTTTTGGAGAACAAAGAGTCAAAGAAATCGCTGCCAACGGCACAAACAAATATCTCTTTACAGAAAAAAAATCTCTCTTAGAAAAGGAAATTGCTGAAATAAAAAGAAATGCTATTGAATTCGCTCAACGAGCTGATTGAACCAGAGATTTAACGCTACTAAAAATGAAATTTACTCCAATGAACTGCGAAAAATTATTACCGAGAAAACTGAACAGTTAAAAGTTTTAGATAGAGAATTTTCTTTTAAAAAATTAAGTGTTTAAATAGTCAACAAAATGTTGTAAGCTTTTTTAATTCTAGATCTATTTACATATATTCCTGACTTTCTTTTTCCTATTAAGGAATCGCAATGATAATGAAATGGCAATGTAATGTTTTTTTTCCTTAATGCAGCTTATTGAGGTGTATTAAAATATCTTAAATATGGAATGAAAGTACTTGAATTAGATTTCATGAGAAGCTTTAAAAAAAAACCTTTTATGTAACTTAGCTTTATTGGTTGTGAAAAATATGTTGTAATTATTGGGGATATTCTGCGTTCATATTTTTAAAAACTAGTCTCTTTTTTTGCTTATTTTATTAAAATTTATCGAAGTTAGTTCCGTAAACACAACTACTATGTTCATGTTGATCCTTAATTTTTTTTTCTGCAAGGAGGCTTTAAAAGTCCTTGCAAAATTTTTATTTCTTAAATATAAATTAAGAGATAAAATAGATAAAATGTTATTATACACCTTTTAAAATTATTCTACAAGAAATAATTATTTCCTTTGTTTATATCCTATCATCCTCCAGAAAATTCATCTAGAATAATTTTGAAACGATTTCCGTGTAAAAACGAATTTAAAAACTTTGTCTTTGTACTCTACCTGCTAAGCAATTTAATAATTATTAGTGAACTTGAATGCTTTCTTACTCATTGTAGATCACACAAGACGATGGAAGTTGCGATTCCTTCCAGATCCGGACATAGACACGGAAGCAATTCTTCGAAGCTTATTGGAACATAAAGACCAAAAGTACGAGGAAAAAAGTAAGTGCTTTTTTTTTAAAAAAAAAAATTCTTAAATAAAGTTAAGTATTAGCAATGCAAAAAAAGAACCATTTTATGCATTTTATTGTAAAAGGCCTATCTTAGGACTGTAACTAGAGTACAGAAACGTACTTATGCATGAATAATGATAAATTTATTTTTTTCACCCAAATGCACCGTATTAAAATTAAATTTGCTTCAATTTCTTTTATGTTGATCTTCTAAAACAATTTGACTCGTTCGATTTAATTATGAACTCTCTTTAAAATGGGCTCTGCGAAGCATTACATCTGGGCTGGAATTCCTTCTTTTCCATACATCTACTTAATAAATATATCTAATTCAACCAATACTTTGCGTACTTAAAACAAAGAAAAAATGTTATTTTTTAATATCCAATAATAAATGAAGTAATCAGTTATTAGAAATTCTTAATTTTGCATTTTTTGCTATTGTAACTTCAAGGAAAGTCATCCAAGAAGAAATAATTTAAACAATCTTAAAATGGAAAATTTCATCCTTTCAATTATTTCTGCTCCATATATATTTTGATTGCTATAAATATTTTAAAAACTTAATGCATTTTAATTAACGTTAATTTTGCTTTATTCCACCACTATTTTTTAATGCCTGCTTTATTTTAATAACTTATCCTTTCTTGTGTTTTCATTTGCTTCTAAGTATCAATTAGAAGCAGTTTCATCAACCCATTTCGGAAGAATGCTATTCGCTTTATATCGTTCGAGTGTTAGAACTCATTCTGATTTTTGGCATGAGACCTTGACCTTGCTGAGAGCATGACCTTGCATGAGACCTTGCTGTCCGCGTTCTGGATCTCCCTTTCCCTCAAAAGGGAAAAAAGTTCAAATAAGTGCAATTTACTTCGGATATTTTTGATTCAGTCACCAAATCTGTTGAATGTATGACTGAGCAGATTTCGTAATGGGTAAGCGTTTGGCTGCGTGGAAATCGGAAAAGGTTTCATATGGTTGAGTTCGAATCAAATTCCTATCCCATGACCTTTCAGCAATATTAAATCGCATAATAAAGTCAAGGTATTTCAAAAAGTTTGCCAAAACTTGGTTGCCCTATTGAAATTGAATATTTTTCAGACAACTTTTACAAAGCCCCTATCATTTCAGAATTTTCAAAAGAACTCGTTCATTTTGATTATTTCTAATGAGCTAACTTAAGTAATTTTCAGAATATATTCATATATATTTAGGATATTCAGTTGCTACGTTTCTAAAACATAGTTATTTCTAAGTATATTCAATTAAATCATGTGCACTGTATATTAACTTGTAAAAAGTAGAAAGATATTAGTTTTTTTTTAATTTACTGAAATTTTTTTATAAGAGTTCATTTTTAGATCATTCAACGAAAAAATATTTACAGCATTACCATGAAATTCAAAATTATAGTATAAATGACAACAAAAATGGTTTCTTTGATTTAGAGCCGCGTAATAAAAGTAGGACAGTTATAAAAGGAGCTAGACGTAGGCTGTATTAGTAAGGAACAGTCGTTGGTAAGGAATAGCTTTTATGACTGGGCATTCTGTTCGTTAGTGAATCACTCAAATATTGGATTTCTGTTTGCCAAAACTTATCTCATCAGGTACTTAATGCCACTCGAAATCCAGAGAGCGATTCAAACTGCTTTCCACCAGCGCATGCTCGACGAACGAGCATTGTCCAGATATTTTTTACCATACTCAGATCGGGGCGTTTAGTGGATCGGGGCCATGGTAAAACCTGTTCAGTGTTTGCATCGGACCAATTTTCAGCTCCGATGGCGGAGTGAATTGAGGCTCCATCTTGTTGAAACACCCACTATTGCCCCTCCCTAATTCAGAGATAAAAAGAAGAGGCTCAGAATTCAGAACATTAATGCAGTCTGTATGCGTCTGCCTACCAGTGAGAAAGATCAAACGTTCTTCCTCCAAAACCAACTGCCAACCGGACCATCAAACTTCCTCCTCCCGTTTGGCAACAAATCCCTGTTTGAATAGCATCGCTCTGCACCATTCGGACAGTGTCATTAGTATTGATAACCATCCCAAAATATTAACGAAGTCCCTTTTGTGGTCCGTGATAAGTGTTCCTTACCCGAAGACAAACGATTGTTGATATGCTCTTGTTTCCAGTTTAGGCGATGCCTCCGTTTTTTGAAAACGAAACTTTGGACCTTTGATGCAGTTGTGTACTGTTTGCTTGGACTCATGAATAAGCCTTGCATGATTTCGAGCTTTCGCTACATTTCCATTGCTCTTCTTTGTGAGTTCATGAGCAGGTTTTCTTTCATCACGAGGCGTTGATTTCTTAGGCCTACCAGTCCTCTTTCTTATTCCGTTTCTGCTTGGATTTTTAATAAATTTAGAAACTGTATCGGGGATGATGTGCAGTATACAAGCAATCTTCCTAATACCTTTGCCTTCCTTTCTATATGCAACAATTTGACCCTTTCAAAAACCATTTAAAGGTATACCTCTAGACATTCTGAAATTAAAGTATCAACGAAATTTTTAACAAAATGCGTTTTCCAAAAAGAAAAAAAAACCCAGCTTAACAAGATCGCGCACTTCCTCTTTCATTCGCGCCCCTTTCACCGAACAAAAAATGCAGTTGGTGTCCTTCTACTTTTTTTACACACCGTCAATCACTCTTCCTATTTCTAATTATAAACAATGCAGCTGTTTCCTTTTTACATGAAGAGGAAGAAAACATCGTATTTACATAAAATAAAATCTGCATAAGAACCTGTTAGCCAGAATAAAAATATATAATGAAATTTACAGAAAACGACAGTCTTTTTACACTTTTTAAGCAGTGTATCCTTGCATTTCTTATTATGTAAATGATCGGTCTCGGTGTTTCCAAAATACTTGTGTACATTACATGAGACAGAAAAGCTGTAAATGTTTTCGATTTATCGAAAAAAATCGACTTTTACGTACAGTTTTTGAAAAATATCGATGTATCGATATCATGATTATGAATAATTGTTCACTATGAAACGCAATACAACAAATAGATATTCTCTATTCATTGCGTTGACGGTTTTTTTTTTTTATCGGTTAGTGCTTATTTTTGCTGCTCTTCATTCTTTTTCACCTTCATACAAAATTTTAGTTGATATTTCTATAAACACTCTCATATTCTAATATAAAAAATACTTGTTTTAAGCACGCTATTTTGAAATAACTTTTTTTTTGTTTCCAAACTGAATGATACTATTATGGAAAAATAATGGCGGTTATATGAAAACTGTAGGCTGTCCTTCGTTTAATTGCTAAATATTCATCTTCAGAAATAAAAAAAAAGGTTTCATTCATATTAAGTTCACAGTTTCATTCGCAGCTCCATTTTTAGTATTCGCATTAAAAATAGAGTCTCCGCCCTAGTTTCGTTTCCGCCTGTAGGCTGAATTGCTTCCCGAACTCCCCTCGAAACTAATTCAATTGCCGGATCTGTCTTAACCGAACTTCCGGTACTTATCGAAATTTTGATACATATCGAATTGCGATTCTTATCCCATTTTTGTTATATGCCGTACTTTTGATATTTACTTGAGGATATTTCAAGGCTTCCTTTTTTTCATATTGGTGGAAAATCTTCTTTTCTTTTCTTTTTAATACGCGTGCTTTTCTGTGGTATGCGTTTTTATATTTCTAAAAGTGTGTAATTTTGCCTGTTTTATATATTTAAAAATTGCTCTTCTCCAATTTCATTATTTATTCTTCATTACAATTTTTTTTATTTAAGATAAAGTTTATTTTTAATGGTTAAATTTTATTTCAATTTATTTCATTTTATGGTATTGGATTATATGTTGAATTTTTTCTCATACACTTTAAAAAACATTTTTTTTTCATTTTTTCACTACTTTTTTTATTTTTAAGTATGTGGTATTTTGAATTGATTTAAACATTCCTGCATTCAATTGATTTAAGAAATCTTTTGCGAAATCATTATTTTTCAGTTTTTAATGTAAAGATATTTAAGTGGTGATTTTTCAATCTTTTAATTGTTTTTCATATAATTCTTTTTTTTTCATTCCCTGTACTTTATTTCAGTTTATTACATTATAATTTAATTTACTTTATTTCATTTCAAATTTTATGAAATGTTAAAATGTTGATAGAATTATTAGAAATAAAAGACAATTAGCTAGAATTTTAATATTCAGAAACTCAACGTTGTACTTGAGTATTGGATGATTTTTCATTGAGTTTACATTAATGAGAATAGATACTGGCATATTATTTTTTTTATTTGATCACAGTTAAGACTTTTTCTAAACTTTTTCTCATCTAATTTTTTCTTGTTTCCTTTTCATATTTCAGTACAAGCACTGTTTGAGGTGATTGAACGCGAAATCAGTTTTGAGCTGGACCAAGAAGCCAGTTCCGTATCAGCCGCTGCCAGAAAACTGCTTTCCGAAGAGGTGCGTGACGAGAACGTGAACATACAGAAAACACTGATAAAACTTTCGTTAGATTTCAGAAATAGACGTCTGAATTGAGTTTCATAAAGTGCATTATTTGCAGGTTATGCAAGACCTGTGCCTGAGGGATTTCTCCGTTTGCAAAGATTTCCTGCAGCTGTTGGCCACAGTAGGTGGTACCGGAGCTGAAAAGGTGCGTATCATTAAATACTAAGTGAACATCATATAACAGTAGGACGTTGTAAATCAATACTTTTTTTAAATTACTACATACTCATTTAAGGACGTTATTGGTATTCATAAGTTTTGATGGTGGTAAAAATATAGTTTCTTTCCGACAAAATTTCTGCTTCATATGAGTACAAAAAAAAGTTTTACAGTTTCTCTTGTTAGTCTTGACGGCTTTGTATTGCCTAAAAAGCAAACAGTCGATGTTTTACAGTTCCAATTATAAAATGCAATGCCTCAAAGATAACATTCAATCTTTGACTTTCGTAAGAATGTCAATTCCATCATAGCTTTTCTTGCATCTCTGAATAATCTCACGTGTTTGAAATATTTGTTCTTTACATCTTTTACGGTTTATGAAGCAAAATTTTTGATAAAGAAATTTGTATCAATCAATAAATGCATTTAATTAATGAATTATTCTTTCGGAGAGGAATAAGAAATGGAGGGGTTCACTCATCCCTTGAGGATACAGGAATGGTGATGTGATTGTGTTGTCAAAGGGATGTTTAGACATATCGCGAATTTAACATTTATACTTAGTTATTCCATTCAAAAAGTATACTCAAAACTAAATTCTTTAATTATTTATCTAGGATTGATCTTTCGACTGACATAACGCTCTCTGCGATCATCGGCACTGGTGTTTCAGCGATGTTTTCTGGTTCCGTTTTTAGTTTTTCTTGAATATCTTTAAAACTCCCCAGTTCCCACACTATACAAGTACAGCAAGTTAAAGAATATAAAATTCCTTGCATTTTATAGCTTTTATTTTTCTTCAGGTTTTAAATGTAGGTTCAAAGAAAATGACTTTGAATTACTTTTTCGTTTTCAATAATTTACGACTCCCTGGATCATTAAATCCGCACGTCAACAGCATGAAATTTTTTTACAAGAATGTGCTTTTACTTTCAAAAAATTCATAGTTGAAACACTATTTGTTATTTTTTTATTAATTTTTTTGAATCTGTTAAAAGTTAATTTAGTTTTTGGACTCTATATATATTTTTTAATTTCACCCAGTAGATGCCGTTTGGGATTCCTTGTAGTATGGTGATTCTGTGCCCTCTTGATGCCTATTATCAAAACCTCTGAGTTTTTCTGTCGAATTTGGCAACATCCTGTATATAATACTTATGTTGGTGCAAAATCAGACCGATTTTTTTTTAATAGTCTGTTGAAAATATCTCGAATATTTGGATTTTTTTAAATACTCACAACGGCGACCACCCCGTTAAAAAATCCAGTTGAAATGAAAAAAAAAGGAAATTTGTACTTCTTAATTCACAGAACGATCAAAAAGAAAATCACTGATTTTCATGGTCCATTAATTTCGTCACTTTTGAAGCACAGCAGACTACTCGGAATGCTCTAATACCATTCATTACTTAAGTAGTGTTTAAAATATGATAAAAGTAATTAGGTTTTTTTATTCATCAAGAAGATTGACGTAATTAAGTTATTAATATTTACCGTCTAAATTTTTTGTTAGAATTTCAATGAACTAAAAATTAAGTTGGTTTTCGTTTTGTTTTCACGATAACTTCCTAAATTATTACCGCACAAAAACGATTGAACTTGAACAGAAACAGTGAGAGATATAGTGATAAAGGCTGTTATCCCATATTAACGAAAAGTAACAGTTAATGAATGTCAAAATACTTGTGGGCTTGAATAAAAAGGATGTTTGCTTGCGAGAGCTTGAGACAAAAAAAAAATCGTCTGTTCGATGCGGAGTTTTTTCCAGGGCGCTTCTCTGGAGACTGCAAATTTTGAGCCTTTTAACAAGTTGTGGGAAATGTCGTTGTCTTCGTGACATTGGATGCACGAGGGGTCGTCTGGGCAGTTGAGCCTGTGAAGAAGACTCGGAGTAATGATCATTTAACAAATCATCCGTGCAACAAGTTTATCTCACACTCATAGCCAGTAGGTGATTGTGCCGATGTCCGGGAAATCCCCGATCAAAGCTGGATATTTGCTCCTGTGGCAATTATCCGAGACGATTTTTCTGAAGTTCTTTCTCAGATGGGAAATCGTATATTCCGGCGAGATCCACTCAATGAATGACGATGATTCTTTGACTGCTTAGTAAGAGCGTCCGATTTTTCGTTTTATGCGATAATAGAATAGACAGGTATCAATAGAAGAGGAATTTTTGATTCAGATTCTACCTTGTTTGGATTTTTGAGGCTAATCATTACATAATTTTAGGAGAATGGAAATCGATGTTTCCAAATGCTTTTAAAATAGAATGGCTGTCAGAGAGAATTAGTACATCTTTATTTGAGACTGTCTGTTCATCCAGAGCTTTTGAGATCACTAAAACGTCAGCGGTGAAAGGGGAGTTTATTGCAAGAATACAATAAATAGGTTTCTGAAAACAAGAAATACCAGCAATTGAGATGAGATGCTGCGATTTTGTACCTTTAGTGACTTTGATGAAAGTGTTCTGGATGCCTCAATTGAAGCTTGCTGAATTCTCTGGGAAGCTGGGAATTCTCTGCTTTGGAAACTGAAATCGTCCAGAAAAATTTCACAAAGATCGGATTAGAATAAAGATTTGCAAAGAACCGGATTAGGATTTTGCAGAGAGCCGTATCATCAAGTTTTTGAAGCGGGCTGACGGACTGTTATCTACAGATGGTGTGGGATTTTTCGTTTTTTGTATGGTTCTTTTGAGTTCCCAGATCTTGATACTGCTATTTAAAAATTGTCATTATTGTAGTCCATAGAAATAGGCTCCAGTTCGTAATTATGTGATAATAAAGTTTTTTCCAAAATGTCTACTTTGAATTTTTGAATTGCTTATATATCTGTTATAGAAAGTGATTCCATTAATTTTAATATCAGAGTTAGTGCACAAAAATTGTTTTTACAACGTTGCAAAGTCTAAAAGGTCTTTTTAATGCTGCCGGTTTAGTAGCTCTAAAATTGTTTATTCGTGTTGAATTAATTTTTTAACGTGTTTTTAAGCAATATTTCACTATGAAGTGAATTAAACTCAAGCCGTTTTCATTGTTTCATCAATTATTCGGTCGCGCGAGTTTATTGCATTGTTGAAAATTATGGAAGCGTTATGCTTAGTATTTGTGTATGGCGAATTAAAAAGGGCAGATGCAATACCTCTCAATTTTGACGATAGAGAAAACAGACATTTACGAGTTTCATATTTTCATGATCTTATGATATCACTGGCTTGTACCCATTAAAAAAGTTCATCAACGTAATAAGTAGATCATATGTAAGACAATTAAAATAATACCGCTTTAGTGCCTGAATATTTGGTAGACATGAAATTATGCCTAAGCATTATAATTGAAATTAAATATAACCAATATCTCCAGTGAGGCAGATTGCCACAGAAGTAGAATAATTGCAAATAAAAAAAATCTTACTGAATTACTTTATTTTAATTAAAACCATCTGTTCACGAATTTTATCGGAATAGAAAAAAACTAGAATCATCTGTTAGAGCTTTTTGAAAGTGTTTGTCTTTGCTTCGGGAATTTTTATTTCTATGTTATTTGGTCATTCCAACGGAATTCTTCAAGAATTGTTTATATTTTAGTCATTTCCCTTGATAATTTTATATGTCAGTGGTTGTTCAAGATTGTATGTCTCATGATTGTAATCAGAATTTTGAATCATTCCAAGCATTACCAGGGATATTATTTTGGAGAATTCAGTATTCGGTACCTACATGGCAGTAT
>JAOUZG010029365.1:1216325-1227204 GCA_026289955.1 Argiope argentata
ATTTCCTTGCCGAGGACATTATTAGATGTAATAATATTAAAAATTTTATAATTTGAATTATCCAGCTACTATATGCAATCTAAGCCTAGCAGAGGATATAAACCTACTTGCCTTAAGTTTATAATATGTTACACACTTGCGTTAGACTGTAATATATCTGTAAACTTCGTGTATTCCCAAAGCCATCAATTTTTCCCTGCATTTTTTTTCTTTTTTTACCCTTTTCCCATATTATTGTTCAGAATATTATTTTAACTCTTAACCCTATTGGGGCTCCATGAGTCCTGAGGTCCCGGTGCATAGCATCCGAAGCAACCTCCTTCCCAGATGGCTGGTTTGCTTACAAGTCGTAAACGACAGCAAACAAAGCGGACAGACAAAATTTAGCAGGATAGGGAATATTTGCAACTTCACTCTACGGTCTCTCCGGAAGGTTGGAATTCTGCTTTGTCGACTCGTTTTAGCTCTATCCAGTTACCTACTCACTAATACACGACTGGCTACTCTTTACCAGACTCTAGGCTGCTTTCACAATAGACACCGGACTCGGCAGACAGCTAAGTTCAGCAATCGCTTGAGCTCTTCTTTGGACTGATCCAGTGAATCACCGTAGACTCTTCACACGATTCCAGTTTCAATTCTGGTTCCTTGCAGCTTGAGACTGCTGACCTTTTATAGTTTCCAGGAGGTGGGCCGAGAAGGCTCGTGAACTAATAAATTGTATCTAAGTTCCTATTGGAAGGGTAGATAAAATTATCGAAGTTTGCTGTAATTTCTATTTTGTCTCAAAATTCGTCTCTAAGTCGTGAAATGGTCACAAAGCTCTGAGAGCACTGACACGGCACCCGATCAACATCAACAGGGCTCGCCGGAAAACGATTTTTCCTGGGGAGTAGCATTACAGATTTGTAACAATGCTTCCCTCTTCAAGGACTAACGCTCTGACAGTTCAATTGCAATCCAAAAGCTGACGTAGGTCACCGATTGATGTGAAATTTTTTTTTTATTTTGATCCCTTCTTGAGCGATTTCCACACTTTCGATGATGACATCACTTACTAAATTGGTAACAGCTAAGGATCCGTTCGAATTTCTCACTGCTTTTAACTTTAGACCTCTTCGTCTTTTTGGATTGTACATCCAGACTTGATTTCTGTCCTTAACATGCTAGGTGTCCCATGAAGACACACATCGTATCGCAACTGAAATCTCAGGCTAGAATTCTTGTCAGGATGGTCAGTTGGACACTTTGAACTTCCTCCAACAAACCACCCGAATGTCAGGATGGTCCAACAATGCCTTTCAGAGTCCACTTTAAAGCCAGGGATTCGCTTTCATCTTCAAAGCTTTAACAAGAATATTTTCACCTATTCCTGGCTCAATCTTGACACTCGAAAACTGTCCGAAGCTCTTCACACTGGATCTCTTAAAAAACAAATCAGCCTTTGCCTTAAGGGCTCCTCTGCGATGACGTAACTTGTCCGAATTAGGAATCTGTAGATTCATCTGCTCCTATTTGCAAATCTACAGCGAAGCTGAATGTTCCATCGACTAAAGGTCTTCCTTTAATCCATTTCATCAAGCTTTCCTTTCTTCCGTAAAGGCTTTCATTTCTTGCAAAAGTTTCTCTAACCCAGCTTTCATTTCTTGCATCACATTTTCTCTATCGCTGAACTGACTAGTTGAGCTTTCCAGAAGCTTCTTCATTTCTTCCATATCTCTGTCACTGACTATCAACCAATCAAATCTTATTTCTGATACCAAAATTTTACGGATTTACTACTGCAATTGGGGTTCTTTTAAGATTTGTTGGTCGATGTGGAAATAAACAGGCTGTTGTGAGATATTATGCAGATGACGCTTCAGAGCCTAATGCTTTTAGGTGATGTCTTTGCAACTTCGAAGGTTGTTCGGTTTGCATGTTCGTCTTGGGCGTTTGTCTTGCTGGTTGTGAAAAATAAAATGCATTGCTGGATGTATTTACAAAGTCAAGTAGTAGATAACCATGAATCGTAAATTATGTAAAATGATAGCCGTTTATCTATATATTTAATCGTTTATGTGTTTATGAAAATAAACTGTTGATTATTTGAAGCTTGGATATATATTTGAATATGGAAGCACACCCTTGGTACAATTGTGTAAGTTAATGATTCCACACAGTCCTTTAGTAAAGAGTAATGACGGCGTTTATTTACAAGAAGAACACGAGTACACAGACAAGAAAAATACAATGCCAACTATATACAGTTGAGACGAATACAGGAAACTAACAGCCCACAAGTAGTAATCGACTACAGCACACAAAGTGGTCTGACAGAATTCAGCAGGGGAGGAGATTCTCGCTCCGCTTTGCGGTCTCTCCAAATTACTGAAATTCACAACTGTCTCCTCATTTTAGTTGTATCTAACTGTCGACTCATCAACTGATGACTGGCTACTTCACACACAATTTGATGCTGCTTTTACAATGAACAACAGGACTCGGTACACAGCTCTGTTCTGCTATAGTTTGGGCTCCACAGAAAGCTGGCACATCGCCTTTGCGTAACTAATCTCTCGAAGAATCGATACTTGACTACGATTCCAACTTCGATTCACTGCAACTTGAGACTGCTGTTCTGCAATAGTTCCCAGGAGGCACCGGAGAACCTTCTTGGCTAATCAGGTATATCTAATTTCCTTTTGGATAAGTCGTTAAAATTCTCGAAGTTTCCAGCATTATCTATTTTGTCTCAAATGGTTGCCAAGTTTGTTGCCAATCTCTGAGATCACTGACTCGGCAATCGAGTAGCACCAACAGGGCTCACCGAAAAATGGTCTATCTTACAAGGAAACTATACCGTTCTTGGAAGCAACATTACAGGTTTGTAACATATTGAGGAAAGCCAATGATAAACAAATTAGAATTTTTTTCCTTTTAAAATACTATATAGTAAAAGCTTTGAGTGAGGAATAGTATTTAATAGTAACACGTGCTTAAAAAATGAAAATAAGGAAACTGTTCTAGGTTTAATTTTTTTTTAATTTCAAATATTTATTCATTTTTGAAATTTAAATTTACACACATATGTAAATACATGTTAAATAGTTTAGTTTTTAGTCTAATGATTAAGTAGTTCTTTCATTTTTCATTTTCATATCTTATTAGAAATTTTTAAACGATTAACTTTATATTTACAAGTATTCAAGCTATAAAGTTTTATCCGTCCATCATGAAAAACAATCACAACCCCATATATTTTCCATCTTTTATATTGTTCTAACTCGATTCTTCGGAAGATATTTAAATTCCAATTGCTATTGATATTATTGTAAGGTTACAATCCTTACTTAAAAATTCTTTTGGGCAGGTGATTACAGGGTCCGATTATAAAATGAATAGAGGAAGCAACTGTCTAAGGCTGTTTACAACTTCGTGTATCCAAAAAAATTCCTTTTTTATTTTTGGGGGGAACAAAGATAGATTTTTTTTATACAAAGGCATTCTATTTGAGCATATTCTACATAAAATTATTCGTTCAAATGTCAGTATAATTTTTTAAAATTATTTAATATTTTCTTATTGTAGTACTTGAAGATCAGTGAAGTCTTGTTGGTTTTTAGTCGGCTGACCAACTCAACCATTAAACAAATGAAGAAAAAAATTCCCCGTGCGATCATAACACAAAAAAGGGGGAGTTGAAATTGCAAAAATTCGAAAAATAATTTCACTTATCCCGTACAAGGGGAAGATCATTCCTGGGATTCCTTAAATGGGGAAGAAATGTCCCTTTGGCCTTATGTCAAGGAGTTGGAAATCTACAATGAAAGAAATCTACAATGCTTTATAGATTTCTTTGCATTCTTGTTGTCTTCTCTGCTCTCATTTATTATTAAACTGCTAATTTAAACATCCTCAAAATTAAAATTAATTTTTCGAAATTTTTAATTCGCCGTTAAAAATTAAAATACTTTTACGTATAATAGATTTATCAAAAAAAATGATTATTCATAGATATTATAATACGTATAATATTTTATTGTCTCATGTTTTTAATTAAAATCGGATTTTCAGCTAAACCATATGATTAAAAAAATATCTATAGAATTTCCTATTTCAAAATCTTTCGTACTTATTTATTACTTTTAATGGTATTAATTTGTACCAAAATTATTGTAAAAAATGTATAAACTTTCGCTTTATTTCTATTTAATTGAATATTTAATTAATTTTATTCTTTGAAAAGCAAACAATATTATTTATCTTTTTTAAATAATAAGTACCTAAGGTTTGATTTATTTATCCTCATTATATTCCAGAAATAAAATACAGTTGTATTCATCTCTAAATATTCCTATATATTAAAAATAGAATAGCTATTTTTAATTCCGAAGTAATTCCTTTTTCTTTAAAATGTGTAAATTCAATTTCTTATAGTTATTATTTAACACTATGAGCAAAGTTTAAGTCAGTTTTTTTCCCTCATAAATTTTATTTGACCATGATTGTGATAGGAAATAACTGAAATACACCAGTATATTTCAGAAAATAATTCAATTACTTTAATAAAAATAAATTAAAGTAAATTCGTAGATTATAATTTCTTTCAAAATAATTTAATTCGATTCTCCCTGTAAAAATTTAAATCTTCAATATAGTTTCCAAAGAAAGAATTAAAATTCAACAATCTGCTTAATTTTCCCAATGTAAGCAACTAAGTATAATTTGCTTTAAAACTTTCGAATGTTTATTGTTTTACATTATTTATCTTCTGATGTACGGCAAATATTTCTATAAATTAAAATTTATGGTTCTTGATTTTGGAAAAATTATAAAAGTATATTAAATATAAAATTTTTGTTAAGAAATGGGTTTTTAATTTCAGTTTAAAATCATATGAAAAATACTTTTATAATTTTACTTTTTGGCTCATACACTTTTATAGTTATTTTTATAAATATTTAATGTAAATCAATAAAAATTCACAACAATGTAGAAAAACAAGACTTTGTTCTTTGAATAAAAATCAAACTGTTCGTTTTGCACTTTTATTATATAAAAAAACAATAATAATATTTTAGAAACAGATTTATCAAAAAGACCAATTAACAACAGCTTCTTTTTTTTATCGCTTCAAACTAAAAAATAACCCTAAGACTTCTGTCCGCTTCCTCATACATCTTTACTACTGAAACTTGTTTCTATTACAATCATGCCCACGATAAACATAGATATTTGGCGAGAAATGTTCTTTTGGTTGACACACACTAACAACTCTTCGAAAAAAATGAAGTGAATGGAGTAAATTCGCATTGTTTAACAAATTTCTCTGAAATATTCCCCACCAGACGAACTGCTTCTTTTTTGACTAAATTTTCAAATTTCATGCGGAAAATGGATGTCGGCATTGTATATTTTCTAATTTATTGTGGCGGCGCTGCACGTGTAAAGGAGTGCGGAGCACCTTACTGCGCCGGCGCCGTACACTGGCCAATAAGAGAGCAGCTACATGAAGAAATTTGAATTTTTATCTTTTTTGATCATTGTTTATGTTGGTAATAATTTTGTGCCTTCTTTGAGATCAACATTATTCATTCCTGTGATCTCATCTTAAGAAATGTTTATTATTTTGTGTTAGTATGGTTGTGAATAAAAATACAGTTTAAAAAGTCAAGAACTCTTTTATTCCTCACCAGTACTAAAAGTGGTGACCCGGAGAATTTGAACGTTAACGTAGTGGCGGTATATTTTACGGCGGAGATGTCAGAAGAAGAGAGTGCAACGGCAACCAACGTTGCTCGGATAGCGATAACGGTACCGCATTTTTGGAGAGCGAATCCGGAGACTTGGTTCCGACAAATGGAGAGTCAGTTTGCGCTTGCTGGAGTTACAGTGGAAATTACGAAGTTTCACCATGTAGTATCGGCATTACAACCTGAAGAGCTGGCAATTGTTGGAGATATTATCTTGAGCCCGCCGGTAGAAAATCCTTATACGGCACTAAGATCTCGACTTTGTGCGCAATATGAAGATTCCGAAGTACAGCGTTTTCGTGATCTAATTTCTGGAATGCAACTCGGAGATCGGAAACCCTCTCGTCTTTTACTGGAGATGCGGAGCAAGGCCGGAAGTCGAATCAGTGACGACTTGCTTAAGTCCCTTTTTCTTCAGCGATTGCCTACTCATGTACAGCAGATACTAGCTATATCGAATGATGAGTTAGGAAGACTGGCAGAAATGGCAGATGGAATTATGGCAGCAGCAGGTAATGCATCAATACAAATATTGGAATCGGAAGATTCAGACCTTAAAGCGATGATAAGGGAAATTTCAACACGTCTTTCTCGTCTCGAAACCCGTGGGCGATACAACGACAGAGGAAATGAGAAGAACTTTCGTCGGCGATCGGCTAGCAGAAACTCTGGTAACCGGGAACATTGCTGGTATCATCGGCGCTTCAAAGAGCGGGCAACAAGATGCACCAAACCATGTTCCTACCAGACGGAAAACTAGAGCGGCCGTCGCTCGAAGAAACGAGTGGCGGCAAAATGGTGATCAATCCACTGTATTTATCAGATAAAACGTCGAAGATAAAATTTCTGATTGATACAGGAGCAGATGTTTCTGTGATTCCGTGATCTGCAGCATCAAAGCAATGTCACCTTGCCACTCTTCAACTTTTCGCAGCAAATGGAACTGCTATTGAAACTTATGGGCAGCAACTATTAACCCTTGATCTTGGTCTAAGAAGAGTGTTTCGATGGCCTTTCATTATTGCCGCAGTCTCGCAGCCAATAATAGGATCCGATTTTCTTCAACACTATGGATTGCTGGTTGATTTCCGTCAGGGATGCTTGGTGAACTCATTGACTAAATTGCAAATTCAAGGAACAGTGCAGCAAGCGAGTAATCTCGGAATTAAAGCAATGAATGGCAACACGAAATTTCACCAACTGCTTATGGAGTTTCCTACTCTCACACAAGCGATTGCTGTTCCAAGAAGAGTGAAGCATGATGTTAAGCATTCAATACAAATAACTGGTCTCCCAGTTTTCGCAAAACCAAGACGACTGCCCCCGGACAAGTTAAAACAGCAAAGCAGGAATTTCAATACCTAGTTGAAGCCGGAATATGCAGGCCGTCGAACAGTTGTTGGGCCTCTCCGCTACACATGGTGCCTAAAAGAAATGGTGATTGGCGCCCTTGCGGTGATTATAGTAAATTGAATGCTGCTACAGTTCCAGATCGATACCCAGTACCTCACATACAGGACTGTTTGCAAGTTTTGGAGAAGAAGAGAATATTTTCAACTCTATATCTGGCAAAAGCGTACCACCAGATTCCAGTACAAGAAGAGGATGTGCCAAAAACAGCTGTAGTTACTCCCTTTGGTTTGTTTGAATTCCTCTACATGCCTTTTGCACTTTCAAATGCAGCTGCTACATTTCAAAGGTTCATTCATCAAGTTTTGAGAGGCATCGATTTCTGTGTGCCATATTTTGATGACGTTTTCGTAGCGTCGGAAGATGAAAAACAGCACTTTCAACATCTGAAACTGGTGTTCCAGCGATTCGAAGTTTGGTGTGGTCCTGAATGCCTCAAAGTGTGTGCTGGGAGAGAGTTCGGTGAAATTTCTTGGCCATGCCGTGTCTGAAAAAGGTATTTCTCCTCTGCCGGATAGAGTTGCTGCGATTGTGAATTTTCCCAAACCAGTTACGTTGAGGGAACTTCGTCGCTTTCTCGCTATGTATAATTTTTATCGATGTTTTATACCTCAAGCTGCAAGAATTCAGGCAGTGTTAAACGCCTACCTAAAAGGTGCCAAAAAGAACGACTGTACTCCTATAGTATGGTCAGAGGAAGCCAGCAGTGCATTTGAGTTATGTAAGCAAAAGCTGACCGAATCTACAGTTTTGTCTCACCCAGTAACAACTGCACCCATTGCTATTGTTGTCGATGCATCTGATACCACCATTGGGGCTGCTCTTCATCAACAACTGAAAGAAGGATGGCAGCCACTTTCCTTCTATTCAAAGACCTTGTCTCCAGCACAACGTAAATATAGTGCGTATGATAGGGAGCTTTTGGCAGCCTACATGGATATAAAATATTTTCAGTACATGGTGGAAGGACGCAATTTTACGTTATTTACGGACCATAGACCTCTCATTTATGCTTTTAAGCAGAAAGAGGATAAGTTTTCTCCCCGACAAATCCGGCATTTGGACTTAATTGGTCAATTCACAACGGACATACGTTACCTGAAGGGAGCTGACAACGTGGTGGCCGGTGCTTTATCTCGCATCCATATTGCAACGATCAGCACACCTGCTGCAGTGGATTTTCTAAAGATGGTCGAGAAACAGCAGAAAGATCATGAATTACTCGATATATTGTCCGGAAGTGTTTCCACTTCGCTTAAATTGCAGCCTTTTCCTATTGGACAGCCTCCAGTGATGCTTCAGTGTGACGTATCATCAAATGGTATTCGTCCGTTTGTACCTGAGATTTTCAGACTGGATATTTTCGGAAGCCTACATTCCCTTTTCCATCCTGGAGTAAAAGCCTCGGTTAAGTTGATAGCTGAACGATATGTGTGGCCTTCGATGAAACAAGATATTGCACTATGGACTCGTTCATGTCTGCAGTGTCAGAGATCAAAGGTGTCACGCCATACGAAGAGCAAGATTGGAGATTTTGGACCTGCTAGTTTCCGCTTTCAGAATGTACATATCGATATAGTAGGACCTCTTCCTCAGTCGGAGGGTTTCCAGTATTGCCTCACATGTGTTGACCGATTTTCGAAGTGGCCTGAGGCATATCCGCTGGTGGAGATCTCGGCAGAAAACGTGGCAAAAACCTTTTACGCTGGCTGGATTTCTAGATTTGGTACCCCTATCAGATTGACAACAGATCAGGGTAAACAGTTCGAATCGTCTCTCTTTCATGCTCTGATGAAGTTTTTGGGTACTGAGAGGATTCGAACTTCTGCTTACCATCCAGCAGCAAATGGCCAAGTGGAGAGATTCCATCGGCAGTTAAAGGAAGCAATTAAAGCCCATGGAAATCATCGGTGGACCACTGTGCTGCCAACGGTATTTCTGGGATTCCGGACAGCATGGGAGGAAGACCTCCAGGCATCAACGACAGAAATGCTGTATGGAACCACCTTGCGTCTACCGAGAGAATTTTTATATCCTACTAAGAATGTCGCTGACCCCGCTACTTACGTGGGCAGACTCAAGGAGACTATGCAGCGTCTAGCACCAAGAGCGTCTCGACAGCATGGGCAGCACCCAATTTTTGTAAGCAAGGATTTGGCTTCTTGCACCCATGTGTTCCTGCGAACCGATACTCTGAAAAAGGGTTAAGCTCCTTACGAAGGACCATTTAAAGTCATTGAACGTGGCGAAAAGGTATTCAAGATTTTAAGGCACGACAAACGAGTTGCTATTAATATTGACGGTTTAAAGCCAGCATACATCTTGAAAGAGCTCACGGATAGCATGGACAAGACAGATGCCGAAAGAGTAGCAACGCCTGGAATGGAACCATTGCATCAGGAAAGAAAACCTTTGGATCCTAGTTCGCCAACAGAGAAGTGTCATGGGAAACCCGAGAGACCAGAAGTAACTACACACAGCGGCCGTAAAGTGAAATTTAACCCCAGGTATAGCTGAGATCTTGCTATCGCTGGTGGGGGGCTACCTGTGGCGGCGCTGCTCGTGTAAATGAGTGCGGAGCACCATACTGCGCGGGCGCCGTACACTGGCCAATAAGAGAGCAGCTACATGAAGAAATTTGAATTTTTATCTTTTTTGATCACTGTTTATGTTGGTAATAATTTTGTGCCTTCTCTGAGATCAACATTATTCATTCCTGTGAGCCTTCTCTGAGATCAACATTATTCATTCCTGTGATCTCATCTTAAGAAATGTTTTATTATTTTGTGTTAGTATGGTTGTGAATAAAAATACAGTTTTGTAGCTAGTGAAGGTCGCGGTACGAACCTGCGACGTTTGGGCCAGTAGCCGAGTATCTTATCGATAAAGCAAAAGGGACCCTTCAGCTCGAAGGATATTATTTAGCTTATAAAGCTGACGCTACAGTACTCCCCTACCAGTGAGTCGGACGAGAGACGAACGATTTTTGAAAGCGCCAAGCGTATGGCGAGCATGCGAGTTTGTTGGTGCATCGAGTTAGCAACCGCTTTTTTCGGCTTTAGCGCGTTGAGTTAGCGACGGCTTTGTTGGCTGGTAGATGGCGCCACGACTTTGCGGAAGGTTGCCCTGTCAAGGTCACCAATGTAGCAAGTGAAGGTCGCGGTACGAACCTGCGACGTTTGGGCCGGTAGCCGAGTATCATATCGATCAAGCAAAAGGGACCTTTCAGCTCGAAGGATATTATTTAGCTTATAAGGCTGACGCTACAGTTTAAAAAGTCAAGAACTCTTTTATTTCTCACCAGTACTAAATTTATTCTCATTTCTCTCTATGGATGGCCTCTGTGAAATTTTTAATTTTGAAATTTGTATATTAATACTTTTTTTATTAATTCCTTCTTCTTTTGTTGTGATAGCATGGGGAACGACGCCGGATTAAAGACCAGGTGTCCTTTTTGTCACCTGACCATGGTTCAAAATCAAGAGGTCCATTCAAAAATATCCCTAGTACTGCTTTACACGGGACGTTAATATAATTAATTTAAACTAAACCGGATTAAAGCTAGGCAATTCTTTTCTTCCACTACTGTGCGTCAGATTTTAAAAAAATATATATTCTGTTGCCAACTGCGAGGGCACATAACTCCATGTTGCTTCCGGTGAGCATTGCTTATTTATCTTATCATTACTAGCGTCTCAATCCCAACGTAAATCCCTATGGGATGGACGAATCCA
>JAOUZG010029365.1:1227214-1307557 GCA_026289955.1 Argiope argentata
TATTTTCTGCAGTTCCAATTTAAATATATTTATAGCTGACTAATTTTATGGCATTAAATCTAATTCCCAAAACTATCATGCTCTCATGCCTTAAATATATACATATTTCAGACACTATCAGGGAATTTAATATGGGTTACATTTATTTTCCTTCAGACAATTTCAGCTGTAAAACTTCTAAAAATAATTATGCAATTAGAAATTCTTTTGAAAAAGTTTTTTAAAAATGTAGAATATTACAATATTCTGTACATAGCTTCAGGAGGTTTATATTAGAATGTACCAAGTGCTCAAAAATTGATTTTTTCAAAGTAGTTGCAGAATTGGCAGTTTGAATCTGAAATTTTTTTTTAAATATAAAAAGTAACCTTATGATTAGTAAGAAGATATAATAGTGTTCTAACTACTTAGGTAAATAATTCAGTCTTATATCTTTCCATATTTTATTGATTTTTTTATTCTTAAACTGCAAATATGGTCATGTTTTTCAGTTAAATTAATTTTTTTATATTATCCATTGCCTTATTCTTTATAAAGTAAACAAATTTAGCTTAGCATTTTGTATATAGTTTGTTCACATTATATGTCTTTATTCATTGCTTTTATTAGTTTTAATTCCACCTTCTAAAATTAATAATTGATTTAAAAATATTTGGTGAGCAATTTGCATTATTTTTATTTGATTTGTAAAAATGATTTAGTAAAATATTCTATGTCCAATGCTTTCATATTATGCAATATCAATGTCTGTTGATGAAGCTCAGAAAAATATCCATATTTAATGTTTTACATTTCTAATATTGTGTAAATAAATAAAAGATTGTAGTTGTTGGTTTTTTAATTGCTAACTACTATCAAAACAAATGTTTAACAAACATTCAATGGATTTTAGCCCTAAGGATACCAATATTCTTATTCTATTCTTTATCACTGCAACATTCCTATATTTTATGTGAATAAATATTTATTTTATATTTATAGCAAAGCATGCTCAATGGTTTTTATGTTAACTGAGAGTATATTGCAAGTTTTATGATTAGCAGCAATTTATACATTTGTTTCCTCTATAATTTTCAAGCAAACTGAATGAAAACAAAAATATCATTTTCTTAGCCATCTTAGAAAATTCATCTGGTATATAAATATTTAAAATGAGTTTTAACCAAAATACTTTCATTCATGATTTCTATGTTTTCTTGACTTTTCAGACTTGTTACAACTTTGTGTCAAAAACTGTAGAAATATATTTTTACTCATAGAAAAGTGCATATCTTTGTATAAATACTAATAAAAAAATGGAAACTATTTTCATTGTATTCTTTTAATATATTTTATTACATAAAGTTAAATTCTTCAAAAAGTCAACACAAATTAAGTTTATGAAATCCTGAAATATATTATATGTTTTTGTAGATGTTTTGTTTCTAATAAAGCTGAAAGCTTAATTTTTAATTATTAGATCAAAAAATTAAATTCAATAGAATAAAAACAACTTTCTTGAAAATTAAGATTTGTGTATGAAGTTAAAAAAATATTTCATTTCTTATGTTATATTTAATAATGATGATAAAGAAAGTTGAATGTTTATTAAATTAAAATTTTCTATAAAGTATCTATTAACTATAATTCAGCTATCACCAAGTTCTCAATTCTTGAGATCTGCAAGTTATACAGATTCATTAGTTAATTTAGCATAATTATAATATATGAACCAAAATATAGTTTGTAACACTTAACCAAATAACAGAATTGCAAGTCATCATGCACAGAATTATTGTAATATCTTTGTTTGCATTATCTATATAAAAACTCATTTAGTATATTACTTGCATGATTGTTTTGGTGTTATCATATTTAAATGAAGCTTCAATTAAAATAAATATTCATTAATATGGAAAGAAAAATTCTTTCACATGATAAAATTATTATTTGGACAATTGGAACTAATTTATTCTTAAAATATTTTATATGACTGCTAGTACACTAATTCACACGTGTCTTTTAACAATTTGTTCTTGAATAGCAAGCAAGAGATTTTGATAAAATATGATTAAAAACTGAATAGATATTTACAAAATCACTACCAATTAATGATACCTTATTTTTATATTTATGGTATAATTCTTATATTTACATTATTGTTGAAATATGAATTAAACAATGCATTAAATTTTCTGTAAATAATTATTCAATAAAATATTATTGAAAAAGAAATTTATTATATTAAATATAAATGATACTCATGATAGATTTTTCTGATGAATTTCAATAAGGAATAAAAGTAAAAGAGCCTTGAATGGTGAGCATGGCAACCTTGAAACAATTTTTTTTTTTTTTTTTGAAATTTTAATTAGTATTTTAAGCTGTAATGTGTCGTTTCTCCACAATAATTTCCGATAATATCACAGAACAAACAAGAATTTTACATTGTTTGAAATTTTCTTTATTTATATCAATTGAATTATAGAATAAATATATTTTCCTCTTACATTTATTAGGTTATATTATTACCCTAAAATCTAAATTGTTTTCATTATGTCCTCATATAGTTAATCGCATGATTTTCATCCATTATTGAAAGTCGCGTAAGAAGTATTCTACTTAATATCTAAATAATTTGTAAAACAAATAAAAAAAATGAAGTTACAATAGCTCAAATTTAGAAGATCTAGAAGACAAAAGGGTTATTTTCATTTTCAAAGTGACATGTCAAGTAACAGTCTCAATTAGAAAAGTTTATGGTCACAATACACAGAATAATGAAGAATATTTAAGTAAGATAATGAACACAATTTTAATGTTATAACTATTTGATAGACTCATTAATATGAAATTATATCTAAACAATTTATCTGAAAACAAATATATTGCTTTTTTATTATATATTAAGCATTTTACCATTAGTGAGCAATATCTCTTAAGTAGATAACATCTCAAAAAACAATTAGCTTCTAAATTTAACTTTTAGTTTTCCTTGTGATTCAAGTAAACTTTAATTTAATTTTTTCTTATCATGATTTCATATTTGGTAAGGATTTCTTTGTGTTTTACATTATTTTGTTGTTAAAATAGTAGAAACTAGTAATGTGTAAACTTGCACTATCATTTTAATCAGATAAACATTAAGTTTTAGGCAAGAAAAACTTGGATAAATCAAATAAAACCAATCAAGATTTTTCAAATAAATAAGTATTTCATTTATTCACATAAGGATGATGAAACAAGACTTTATTCCCAAACATTGCTAACATGATTTTATATCACTGAACAACAATATATAAGAAATTACCATGTACAAATTTATTTACATTTTGAAGCTGTATAAAACTAAAAATTGATGTTCCATTTTTTGTTTCTCTAAAAACTACCTAGTTAAGACATGAACTTAGTACAGTTTAGTCAAAAAATTGTGTAATACAGTGCTATATATTATTTGAATTTTTTTCATTTCATATAATGATTAATTTGTTCTTTTATTTATATTATGCTGTCAAACCAAAAGAATTTGGTATTAGACTATATTTCTATTTTTCCGAGTGTGATTGCTTCATTCAAAATGTAACATTAGCTTGTTATTTAATTACAGAATTTTCAGGAAATTATATTCATACTCGTAAGCATGAAAAAAAAAAATAACTGCTACATGATTTAGCAGGTAAAATCAATTCTTTCCTAACTATAATTTATTTGCTCCAATTTTTGCTTTTCTAATATGAATTCTTCATATCACATTTCAAAAAATTGGTGTAATTAAACTACAGGGTGACCAAAATAATAATTGTCCCCATTTGGTGGCATCTGCTAGTAATAGAATGAACTTAAACTGTATTAAAACTCTATTAAAGGGGGAAGGATTTTCATACAGAGACACATTGGTGCTACTGGAAATAGAACATTAGGGTTCCAAGGCTCATGTGGAACCTTTTTAATATAACCCCTTCCTTTATACGATATATTGCACTAAATAGGGGGGGGGTCCGTATTTTTTCCCCTGTGCCTACCACAGTCTATGCAAGTAAATTGATTACATTCTGCTCATTAATTCACCGTTATCATCAAACAAGGAAACTTACTTTATTGCATTTCAATAGATTATCGATAAACTGACATATCGACGGTCTAATAAAACTTTATTGACAATGTATTTTTTGACTCTAATTATTTAGAATTAATTGGTTCAAATGACATATTTGGCTGTGTTGCAAGAAGTATATTTAATTGAAAAATAGTTATTCTTTATATTGAAATTATGACATGCTGTACATTCCAGCTCTCTATATTTGTATAATGTTAGTTTAATAGTAGTTAACATTTTTCAGTTAATATTACTTCTGTTTCAATTATTAACTGAAAAATATAGTGGTTTCCTAAAGGGAAAAAAAGTTATTTATTTTCTATATTCAGAATGTCAATAATAGGCTGCAATATTATAAATATTCTGAACAACTTTTTATCAAAAAGAGCATTATATTAATCCTTCAAGAATATTTATATTTTGAAATATACTGAGGAAGCTACAAGTGTGACCATGAAACTCTTCATAACATGATTTTTGAACTAGAAAAATAAATCATAATTTAAAGAAAAACAGTATTAAAAAAAACTTGTTTCCTCCTAAACGTTTGTAGCGAGTTACATTTTAATAACTTTATACTACTGAATATAATAATTTAAATAGTTGTGTGTTAAAAAAAATACCATCATAAAATTCAATTCTTTGCAACTTTAAATCGTTAACAGATGTTTAATAAAAAATTCCATCATAAAATGCAATTCTTAGCAACTTTAAATCGTTAACAGATGCTTAGTAAAAAAAATTCATCATGTGAGAATAGTTTTACGTATATGTACAATTGTTATAATTTATAATTAATTTGAACAGAAGTACTTAAATTATCAATAAAACATGAATTGAGATGCAGTTTTATTTTATGCATTAAGACGGTTCATATTTTCATAGCTTGTTTATTGAGATTCATCTGTTAAGTAATAAAACTCAATTTGTTTTATTTATCAAGAAGTGGAGAATAACTTGAAACAAAAAATTTGAAATTTACAATATTGTAATGTACAATAACTACCATGTATATTATATGCCAATTCTATTTAAACACTATGGTTTAATTAGAAACATTAGTATACATTTAGTACTTTATAAAAAATTCTAATTATTTTCTAAATTTATGCAAAATTAGAGTTTTGATTATTTTTTAAAAAATAAATAAATCATGTTTGGATTATATGTCTTCTACTCTTAAAACTCGTTATTTAAATTCAGTCAGTTATTTCATTCCTGTTAGTTTATAACTTTTACAAAAATTTAACTTGCCTTTACAAAAGCACCAGAATAATATGACAAAACAAAATCAACATGCATGAGATAGATACAGATTTGTTTTATTTCCATATTATGAAACTTACATATCTATACCACATTACCTCTTCATTCATTATGTAGTTTATACATTTCTATATGATAAATGATCCGTTTATGAAATGCAACTCAAAACATAACCCACATCCCGCCCTGCGAAACACGATTCGACTGAACCGGGAAAAGTGTTGTGATACAACTCAACATTCAAAAGCCAACGCTTATCCCTGGTGCCCCTCTCACTCAAACGTCCCTACCTGTGAAAAATACAGCTCGCGATGGATTCGTCTATCCCATAGGGATTACGTTTGGATTGAGACGCTAGTCTTATCATTAGGTCTTAACTTGTTTTCAGCATTGCATTTATAATTGATTTCAAGTTAGCATTAATCATAGAAAATCATAAATAATGGCATTTTTCCGTAGGCTAACGAAACAAGGTTCTTCTCTCTTTAACTTACTCGATCATAAGGTACATAGTAGTGTTTTTCTGAAGTTTCGGTTTGTTAAATGATAATGCATCGTTGAAATGATCGGAGAGGTCTGTGCCCTCAAACTTACATATGTGGACCATGTGACGAACCGAGTATGATCAGCAAACCCATTTAAATTTTTATTTTTATGTGATGATTAACTTTTAACTCTTTTATTTTAAAATATAGTAGCTTTAGATTAAAAATAATACACGGAAATTAATTTTCACCTATCATGATGAGATGATTTAGAAATTAAAACGTTATTTCACTGAGTTTTGAACAACAAGTTTCGAAATATTTTATTATTTGATAATAATATGTATTGTCTTGTTTATATACTTAAAACTTGTACTTTTTCATGAAAATATTTTTTTTATTTCTTTTCAAATTGTAAATATTCAATTAATAAAAAATTAAGTTTAGTAAATCTGAATTTTTTTTCAACACTGTAATTTTTATTATAAATTGTTTTAAATATTTTTTTAAAAAATCTGTTTTTACAAAGTGTACTTGATTGTCTAAAAACACTTTCGATAGATTCTAGAAATTAGAATAAGAGGTTTAGAGTGGCATTGTTCCTTTTAAAATCTTAATTTGTTCAATAATTCACATGAAATTTGAAATTATATTTGTACTTTGCTGTTTTAGAATGAGCATCTTATATTATTATTGCAGCAAAGAGTATTTGTATAACATATAAATTGCAATATATCAATTATTATTTAAAAATAATATATAGTGTCATTATATATGAACAGTTTATCTTGAGATTTATAATGAAACTAAAATTTTTAACCAATTTTTGAAATTATTAAAATTTTTCTATTTTATAGCTTCCATCGTCAATTGTCCCTGTTCGATATTTAAATTTACAAGAGTATCAGAGTAAACAATTAATGCAAGAAAATGGTATTAATGTGCAGAATTTTAGAATTGCTTCTAGTGTAAATGAAGCTGAAGAAATATCACATTCTTTTCGTAAGTAAATTTTATATTACTGTTCTAAAGTTTGTACTTTTATTTTTTTTTTATTTTCAAATGTATTTCAGAATTTGATAGTAAATGATTGATTAGTTTCAAGTTTTATGGCACAAGAATCAATAGGAAGTTTATACTACGCCGAACTAGCTTATCTCTAATTCAAAGCCCAATAAAAAATATTTCTATAAAAGTGACACACACACACACACCCCAAAAAAAACATCGGTAAAACAATGGAAAACTTGAAAAGTCATAACAAAGCCATAATAGTGAATTGAAATTAAGAAATAAAAACCAATTGACTTTAAAAAGACAAAAAGGTTCTCATTTGGATCTCTATCAAGCAACAATGGCAAAGTCAATGCTATTATTTTGAAGTAAAACAAACGCTGAGCATTAAAATAGGGGCATTTTATAAGGATACGATAAACTGTTATTCCACAGTCACAATGAAGACATATTGGCAATTGGTCATTTAATGAAACATGTTTATGTGCTAATCTATTTTTGATTGATTCTCAAATGATTTAAAATTATGGCATGTTTGCGATAATTTAAAGAAGGCCAGTTTTCTATAGTAGGTTTGCAAATATGAACTTTGTATAGTTTCCAAATCCCATTGAGTTTGCCAGTTAATATAAAGAGAGCTTTTTCCCTGTTTCTTCAAATTAAATGCAGGTATGGGCATTTCTAAGAAACAAATTGTGGACTTGTTGCTTTTATCAACCTCCTCATTACCACATAGGAGGGTATCCAGTAGAATAAAACTGTATATCCTTCAGATATAATCTTATAAAATAAGTCTAAAATTTTTATAATATTTGATTGAGTATGGTTGTTAAGGGATTTTAAATTTCATTGTGAAGAACATTTTTATTAAATTACCCTTTCAAATTAATACATTGACTCATTTTTTAATTCAGCAAATAACAATAAAATAGCATTGTAATCTTTAGTTTACAATTTTTTAAAAAAATTCTATGTTATTTAATTGTTGTGTAAATATTTAATTCTTTACAACTTTTACCATACATTGTTATGTAATTTTAGTTTAAAATGACAAATGAAGCTATGATATTTAATTACAGTATATTAAAATAAATAAAGTTACTTATTTACAATAAACTTTCATGAAATAGAAATGAGTATTGAAATACTTTTTCTACATAAATATACTTTTTTATTTAAAAAAATCATTATTTAAAATAATTTTTTGTGTTATTAATTTATTATCTAGATGTTGATGAATATGTAATCAAAGCTCAGATTTTAGCTGGAGGACGAGGCAAGGGGCTGTTCTCAAGTGGTCTTAAAGGTGGAGTGAAACTGACACGCGAGTATGTCATCAATTTCTTATTTGAATAATTAACCATGGTTTTAACTCAAAATATCTTTAAAATATTTTTATTTTTTTAGTCAAAAGATTTTAAGTAAGATTTGAATTACAATAAATTCTTTGAGATACTTTATTCAATGGCCTGTAATTTTTTAGTTGATATCATTTATTTATTTCTCATTTTACTAATTTATGAAATTTATTATATTTTAGCATATTTTGTTTTTTCTGAGTAAGTTTAATGGGGTTTTTTGTTAGATCATCAAATATTTAGATGGAAATATGTGTTTTATCTAAATTATCTAATCTAACATATTTGTTTTTGCTATTTATGCAAATAACTTTTTTATGAATTTTCCCATATATATATAATATTCTTTTGTAGTAAATGCATTTTTTATTTTTTTTACATAAAAATATAGAAATTAGCATACATAATTAATACTTATATGTTTTTAAAAATTGTTTTCAGTCCTAAAGATGTTCCTGCTCTTGCAAAGCAAATGCTCGGCTATAATCTAGTCACCAAACAAACTCCTAAAAATGGAGTGACTGTTAATAAAGTAAGACTTTCATTGAATTTTAATATGATATGTAAAAATTAAATTTCAACTTAAAGTTTTCCTTTCTTTTTTTCTTTTTCTTTTTTTTTAAATTCCAGATTATGATTGCAGAAGCAGTAGATATTTCTAGAGAAACCTATTTGGCTATATTAATGGATCGAGAAAGTGGTGGGCCTGTCATTGTTGCTAGTCCAGCTGGTGGTGTTGATATAGAAGAAGTAGCTAAGGAAACTCCAGAATTGATCTACAAAGTTAGTTATTCATATGTTATTAAACTAAATAAGCAATTATAATTTTTTTGGAAAAAGATATCAATTAATTATGCTGTATCATGTTGAAAATAATATGTTTTCTGCAAAATGTGGTTCCATCAGGATTTCGTAACTCTTGGCTCTTCTGCAGTATCAAAAATAAATAAATAAACATTAGCATGTTATTAAAATATCATCTGTATTCATAAAAGGAAATGTTAGCAAGCATACTTGATCTACAGTGTTCAGACAAATCCATTAAGCAAGTGTGAACTATAACAGTCAAGTTGTTTTACGAATGACTCGATGTACTGGAAAATCCTAGTTTTCAAATTTGAAGTGATTTTTAAATTTCTAAACTTAATGTTATTTTGTGTGGTGTTTCATATTTAGCCTTCAGAAGTGTCTCATTTAATTATAGTGGGGATTGTTGCACTGTAGGATAGAAGGAAAATTGCTGTTTTAATTTGTTTTAAATCTTGGTGAATTGCTGAGTGCCATCTAGGCATAGAAAAAAACTGCTATACAAAAAATAATAATAATAAATAAATAAATAAAATTAAAAATAATAAAAATGAAATCTGCTATACATATTTTAATATATAATGTAATTTCTTGAATGGCCAAACACCACCTGCTCGTGCAAATTAAATTATATTTTTATTCATTTTAATTGTTTCATTAAATTATTAATTTTAGTATTGCAAACAATCATAAAAAACTTTGTCTTGCATTTATTGTTTAAAAAGTATCACATTTTCTATTTATTTCATTTCATATAATCATGTTGTGAAAAATACAATAACATTTGCTGTAGTCATTAACTTTTCTTTTTTAATCAGAGCTTTTGTAAATGCAATGGCAATGTGTTAATAAAAGCAGATTTTTTGAGATGCTCGTTCAGATAATAAAATTTGCATTTTTCGCCTACGAATTTTTGTTGACGCCACAAACCTCATTCCTAACTCAACATCATTTAAAAAAAAAAAACGTTTAAAGATAGTTTAATAAATTAACTATTTTCATTAAGATATCTTGATTTCCCTTCATCTCTTTCTTCTTTGCTGTTTATCATAGTTGTTCTGGTGCTTAATTTTACAATGTATTACCATAAACAAAAGTCATGGCATTAATTTTAAACATAGGTTTAATAACTCATATTTCTCTTTTTATAGGAAGTCATAGATATCACTAGAGGAATTACTGACAGCCAAACTAGAAATATTGCACAAAAATTAAAGTTTGAAGGAGATTTGCTTCATCAGGTAATATTTAATTTCTGAGATATATGCATTTTCATGAATTCTATTTTATAGAACATTTTCTATGTCTTTATGTTTTTTTTTTGTTTTGTTTATAGCATTGATATCTAATGTCAGATTTATTATATCATAATTTTTTTCTATGAAATTCCATTTTACTTGCTTGTTTACTTTGAAATGATTACTTGATTAGATGAATATGATGTGTTATAGATATTTTAATTTAATTTTTTAATACCTGTATTCTTACTTAAATTTCTTTTTTATACTCATATTCTTACTATATTGATTTATTTATAGGCAACTCAGCAAATTAAAAAATTGTATGACTTATTCATTAAAGTAGATGCTACTCAAATCGAAATCAATCCATTTGGTGAAACTAAAGATAGCAGAGGTAAGATGACTTCTAAATTATTACTATTAGAATATAATTTTGATGTATTGTAAGTTTATCTTAACTCAATTTGTACTATAATATTTTGATTTTTTCCCCCTAGTTCTCTGTTTTGATGCAAAATTTAATTTTGATGATAATGCAGAATTTAGACAAAAGAAAATCTTTGAGATGGATGATCATTCTGAAAGTGATCCTAGGGAAGTTGATGCTGCTAAGTATCACTTAAATTACATTGGGATGGATGGAAATATAGCTTGCATGGGTAAATATGTTTTCATTGTTTATGGTCTTAGTAAATGTGTTCTAGTGTTACAATTTTGAATAAATTCGAGCAATAGTTTATGCAATATACTTTTATTTTTAAATTCTTGATGAACTGAAATTAAATAATAATGAATATTAAATCACCAACTTTAAAAAAGCTCTATGAAGATATACTACAGAAATATCATGGAATGTACTACAGAATTTTATATTACTATGCCTGGGCTTGCTTATAGATTTTGAAACAGTTTTTGGCTCAGTGAATGGAAAATTACTTAGTCAGCAAGAGAGTTTAACATGCCTGAATAACTGATTTAGCTGGTTACTATTATTTGAAATGCTAAAACTCAACCAAAAATCAAAATTCAGAAAAAAGTATTGAAATTTACTGTCATTTTAAATGGCTTCATACAGAGTGATGCAGTGATTAGAACTCTATTCAATCTCACTCTACAAATAAAAAGAAGAAGAAAAAATATAAATAAATTGAAAGTTTTTATTATCAACATTAAACAGTGTAAAAGTTTAATATTAATAATTTTATAACTATAAACAAAAATAAATATAAACATAAATAACATTATAAACATAAATGTACTTCCTTATCTTGAAAGGTGAGGTTGATAAGATATATCTAGTCGTTAGCCAGAATAAAAGGAAACCTATAATTGTGTAAGTTTTAATAATCCTTATTTAAAAAAGAAAAATAAACACTTAGCAGTGTCAATAGCTACAAATATTTAAACTCTGAAGTGAATCCATTGAATCACAAAAGTTCACAATAGAATTACATCAGTTAACAGATTTTTTAAAATGACAAATATATTTAAAATCATATTTGATCAGCAAATAAATAAATAAAAATAAAAAAAGTACTCATTTACATTGCTTTGATTAGACCTGTTCTCACATATGCTGTTGAAACATGGACAATGACTGAGAAAGATAAATATGACATGGAAACATAGTTGGTGGAATTAAATGTGAAAATTATTGGAGAATTTACTCAAAAATTCAAAAACTGATTAAAGAGCCATAGCTATTAAACTTAACCCAAAACAAAGGATTATGTATTTGTGACACTTAATAAATTTGATGATAATTGAGCTACTAAAAGTTTTTTTTAACTCTGGTACCCAGAAAAGGGAGAAGACAGAACTTAGTGGATTGACTTTTTGGAAAAAAGACCTGAAAACTATTATGACGACAAATTGGAAAATCTTAGTCAAAAAGAGTATGAAAGAAAATTCTGAGGAAGTTCTAGGCTCAACTTGAGCTGTCATACCAATGAGGAATATAATATTAGGCTTTTGTTCTTAATTGATTTATCCCTGCCTACTCTGCACTGAAAAATGCCTACCAGCACACATTTTTTTAGTTGTTTTTGTAACTCCAAATTTTAAGTAGTTGTATTAGCATATATTAACTTCTAAACGATTTTGGGTAATAAAGAAAACAAGAAAGACACATTCTTAAAAACATTCTCTAGACTTATTGGTTATTATAGAAATTCACCATGTTATCTGCTGGTACAATTTTAGAAATTTATCAAGAGCATACTTTTTTTCCCCCAGATTTTCAGAAGAGTTTAATTTTTGTTGTTGTTGTTGTTAATTCATAACTTTGTGCATGTTTGTAATGAATAAAATCAAATTGAAAGCATGTGTTATTGCAAATGAAATTTCATTGGGGTTCTTTTGGGGGGAGGGATTATATTATCTGCAGTAATTTTATTGAATATTATAATAAAAAACATATCCTGATATATGATATGTATGTGATATATCCTGATTATAAAATCCTGATATTTTTTTTAATGTTCTTTTTTGATTTTCTGGAAGTTGGTCTATTTATCTAATATGGAGTTTTAATTGGTGGCAGATTAGGGAATGCCTATCATAAATCACAAATCCTATCATAAATCATATCAGATATCTGTTAACTACAGGCACTGTTGAAGCTGTGTTTGACATATTTGCAGCATCATTCATCATCCGAGTATTAACTCAGGAGCTTCTAAAAAATTATCTGCTGTGGAATTTATTTATAAGAACCCTGTGATTGTGAAATAAGCATGCATTATGTCAGTCATTGGTTTTGTTATCTTTTTCTATATGCTGTCAACTTTATTTGTCACTTCTTACTAATTTATTTTCTTTGGGATATGTAGTTTATCTTAATAACTGTCTCATTTTCTAAAACCAGTTTTAATCCTTGTTTTATTTTTACTTCAAGTGAATGGTGCTGGCTTAGCTATGGCTACTATGGATATAATTCATATTTATGGAGGCAGCCCAGCTAACTTCTTGGATGTTGGTGGGATGGTGCAAGAAGATCAAGTTTATCAAGCATTTAGAATACTTACCTCAGATGAAAAAGTAATTGCATTTTAAAAATTAATTTTCTACTCAATTTTAATTGTCAAAAAAATTGAACCTGAGATTAAAACAAATTTCCATATTTAAGACCTCCCTGAATTATTATGTTTTTCTGGCAAAGATAACTCAAAAATGCTTTAAATTAGACATATGAAATTTGGTTTATGATCTTAACACAATATTAGTGAATTATCATCAAACTTTGAGAAACTCCATTCACTGTTCATCCAAAATTTTATGTGAAGTGAAAGGAATTACTTTTTTTTTTTTTTTTTTTTTTTTGTGAATATACCAGAAAGTTTTTATGAGGCTGTTCCTATTGGTTTCATAGGATCTTTGTTATAATGGTTTCATACAAGTCAAAATGAAATATTATTTAAATGAAGTTTTGAATACTTTGAAAGTAGAAAATCTACACACATTCTTTAATTATTTTTAGTAAGACAGCAATTAATGGAAACATTCAAACATTTCATTTGGCAATATTTGCTATTCTAAGAACTGAAGATAAAGCATAAATCACTGTTTCAGTATGTCATGGAATCCTGTCTATTTTAAATTCTACTGCTAAAGTTCGTTTTTCCGCTATGGATTTTTATAAGATGTACCCTCATCCATTTCTCCACAGGCTTATTATGGAGATGGTACATTTTTAAATATAATCTAACAGAAAAGTTTCATGCAAGATATTCTTTTTATGTTCCATTATAAGAATATTGGTTTTCTATGCAAGATCTACGCATACTATGTAAATTGCAGTTTCAGTAACAATATATCAATTGAATCATAAAATTTGGCTATGGAACACTAAATGTTATTAACTTTTGTGATTATAAAATGAAGTACATTCATATAAATTTTGTAATATAAATGTAATATTTTATGAAGGTTAACATTGCAAAAAGGATTATCTACCAGAGCACACATGATATATTTACATGAGCTTATTTCTGTAAAGAGTGAAATCATTTCTAAAAAGAATTAAAATTCTATGCTTTTATAAGAATTTCGTATTGGTGTGTATAAATAGTTTTAAGAATTTTCCACAAGTTATTTATGTTTTGGATGAAAAATCTGTTCTGTGATATAAATTTTTTTTAATCTTAATCTTTTGTTTAATATTTTTAGGTAAAAGCTGTGCTTGTAAACATATTTGGTGGAATTGTAAATTGTGCCATTATTGCAAAGGGCATTACTAATGCTTGTAGAAATATTCAGTTGAAAGTACCTTTGATTGTACGATTAGAAGGTATAACTCATTTCACTCTTTTTTTTAATGTTTTTAATAATTAGTCTATTTATCTTTATTTTTATTTATTTATTTCATTTTTTTAGGTACAAATGTAGATGAAGCAAAAGCTATATTAGCTAACAGTGGTCTTCCTATTGTTACAGCAAATGATCTAGATGATGCAGCTAAGAAAGCAGTTGCTAGTTTGCAATAAAATTTTTACATTGAATTTAAATGTCTGTGGATGTTGATTAGATTATTCTAACTAATTTTTCTCAAAACCAAGAGCTATTTCAAATATATATTGTTTCTGACTTTAGCTCAGTTAAAATAATAATGAAAATTATTTTTGTGTAGTACTTTTTTTATCTGATATCATTCAGTCTTAATTTTATTTTTTAAATGGAGATGTAATTTTTTTAATGTAAAAATGAACAAGAAGAGTTTATATTTTTGTCTGCAACTTTATTTAGAATATTTTTGTTATGAATAGTTTTGGGTAAGTTCAGAAGAAATTCCATGGATTTACTATAATATAATTACATTAAAATTTCTTTGCCTGCTTACTCTTGAATGAAGTAAAAGAGATTTGATTTCTTTAAAGATATCAATCCTCAGAACTGAACTGTTGCCATTTATAAATCTTTGTACATATCAAAATTTTATTAAAATTTCTTTCTTTTTTTAAATAATATTTGTGGTACAAATTTTAATATCTGTTACTCTGAACTATTTTACTTAAAAATTAAGAGTGAAATTAATTTTTTTCTAGTGGTAAATATGTTTTTAACTCCTCATGCTACTTGTTTAAATGTGTTTGTTATATTAAAGGCAAAAAAAGTCATTTCATTGTTTGGCCAAGAATATTACAAAATTAAGAGCTAATAAAAAAATTTACTGGTCCCCATTCATATCATGTGATATTATTTTTATATATTACTTTTAAGTAAATTCTTAAATTGTTTAGAAAAGTTGATGCAAACTCTAGAAATTAAAGTATTCACTGTTGCTGAAATTTTATTATAAATTTGTAGATGTTATTTATTTTTATACTAAATATATTGACTGATCTGAATTCTATAGTTATATAAATTGATCAAGTTTGAGATAACAAGAAGTGTACTTTTTCTACTGAGCATACTGTGATGCAGAGAACATATTTTTAAATGTAAATGCTGGATATCAATGTAAATTGTACTTTTAATTGCAGGAATCTTTTTTACAATTGTACTTATTTAAAGATATTTTGTACTCTAATTTTTTTATACTTTTTTTTAATTTTCCATATTTATGTGAAAAGTCTAGTTTACTTTAATACTTAAAAAGTATTACAATTTTTAATTTAATTTTCAAGAAAAAAAATCCTGTAAATTAATTTCTTATGATTGATTATAATATGTATTAAAAATCTTATGTGTTTCATAATGAGTTGTTTTATTTGTTTAGTATATTTCTCATAACAAAAGCATTCTTTATCAGTTGACATTCACATACCCGTAAAGTAAAGCTTGCACAGATTTTTTAATTGTCCACTTGCAATAGTGATAACTTTACTGATACCATTGCAAACCACACATGATTCTTTAACTGAAAGAAAATTCTTCGAATTGAGGAGTTGCAATACCTGCCAGGACTCTGTGAATCATTTTTGTTAGCTGTTTCTCTGAAAATTATACCTCACCAAAATGAATTCTTTTGAATAGCTGTCATATATTCTGTTATACGAAACTGAGTATTAAAGGAGTACCCATTTCGTTTCTGAAGCTATCTCCTTCCTGGCATATAACAGCTTGGCATTGATAGACGGATGTGATCTGTTGATATCCTGGAGACGAAATAAAGAGAGCTTTTTTCATATCTGCTTAGATTGGCACTGGGAGGTGGAGAGATGTATGATTTAATGGGGGAGGCTGCTTTGTAGGGGAATAGATGAGGATGATGTTTGCTGGGTTTTCTGATGGTGAACATGCTATTGTTTTTGATAGTCGGATCATGAGCTTGGGTTTAGATGGTGGATAGTTGAGCTGGACTTAAGCAGGGCATTCAGGGCGATGAGTTTTCTTTCTTCTATGGATTTGCTTTCTTTTAATTTTGCTGCTGCTTTCAGGAGTCCGAAGAATTCCACAAGCAGTTTCTTAATTATTTTTAAAATGCTTCACTGTGAGAAAATGGGTTGATGAAGATGGTTATTTTGTGTTCTCTGCTGCTGGTACCGGGGCCTCAGTTGTGGTGCAGTTGCGTTTGGGGCTGACTCGGGAACGTTTCTGGTTATTCCGTTTTTGAGTTTCTCGGCATAAGATCTGGGTCTTGTAGTTGGGACAGTAAATGGATAGTCCTTTGCAATTTATACATATTGGTTTCGGTGGTCCTCTCTTTTCTCCTGCGCAGAGCCGTTATATGTTAACCATTCCATTTGATACAGCTTGGGTTGCATTTGCAATTCCACACGCTTTGATGGAATCCTGAGCATCTGTAGAAAATCGCGTCTTCATTTGGTTTCCTGTAGGTTTCAATTTTAACTCTCATGTTAGATTGGTGACTTAAGCTGTAGATGTTATTGTAGTTGCCAGATTTTTTTTATTCCGACTGGGAAAATGGGGTGGAAGGTCTGGGTTCGAAAATTTTTCAGTTGCGTCATTTGTTCTGTGATGAAATTGGATGCTTCTATTTTCCTCTTTAGATTATCTTTGTCGCTATTCCCTGGGAGTCCTTTGATGTCAATTTTAATGGGCCTGCCAATGGATTTTTCAGAAATGTTGCAGAGGCTCGAGGCGCAATTCAATTTGACCCCCTCCCCTCCCCGCCAGTTATATTTATAGTATGCACTTTTTATACACGTTTTTTACTTTGTATCCGATTTTTTGTGTTAACCCTTAGTAGCCTGATTTACGAAAGTGATTTATTTTTAATATTACTGTGTTTGCTTGAGGGTCTAGATGAAGGGAAAAATAGCTTAAAAAATCACAATATTTATTTTACATATTTATTTAGAAAAAGAAAACAGGTATCAATTTTGATACTTCAGGCATTAACGCCATAAAGAAATCAGATATACCTATGCATGAATTAATGCGAAACATTGATTGTTTTTATTATCGCAAGTATTTATCTTCTTCAGAAAAAGAAAATATATCCAATTTGTATTCCACAAAACTTTTAGTCAAATGTGTTTACTTGTTCACTTTGCCGCGCGAGTAATATGTCATAGATAAAATAAAACAATAATGACATTTGATTTTTTTTTATTTCGTTGGAAAGAATATTATACAACAGTAAAATACGTACAGCCAACCTATAAAAAAAACTAATAGTTATGTGAACATTCGGTTTAAAAGATTGGTATCAAAATTGAAACTCTAGATTATTAAGGGTTAAAAAAGGAGCGCGGGCGGTATCTAGGTACATAAAATCGAAAATTAAAATCAATTTTTTCATTCTACTTATCAATATTTAAAAGGATGATGAAGTTCATGGTGTGTTAAGGCTGTTCTTAAAAGAATAGATGCTATTTTTTTGTACCATGAGTTGCGCAATATTTTTCAGATATGCATGCCTAAAATTTCATTATACACTAAATCAATAATTACAGAATGGGGCTGCTTTTCCCTTTTGGGAATAAAAATATTTTGGTATAGTTTTAAAACGTTATCAGAATCAGCTAAAATTTTATTTTATTATTTAAAATTACAAATTGTCTATTATTCTGTTCCGTTCTCAGATCGCTCATTAATTTCTTCAAAATTGCATATTGCTTCGACTCACTCATCGGCTTTTTCTTGTGCCTATTCTGTTTTATCTGTCTTTTTAGGTTTGCATTAAATTCCATTTCTCTCGTCAATTTCTTCGAATTTATTTTCAACTTTACTTGTTCAGTGATTTTTTTCTTGTCCACATTTTGTTTCAATATGCTCACTTGTCTTTATAAATAAGCATTCTTGTTCAACTCGCTCATTAATTTGTTAGAATTCATATTCTTCAGCTTGCACGTTTTTTTTTCCAAGTAAATATTCAATTTCAATTTGCTCATAGATTCTTTTAGGCACACATGCTGTATCAAGAGGCTCAACTGCTCTTCCTGTCTCATTTTTTTATATTTTAGCTCATTTTTCAAACTCTATACATTTATTGAATAAATTTTTTTATGTCATTCTGTTTGTTTTTTTTTTCTCTCGTTTTGCAGCTCCCGATTCAAACATTCTTTTCTGTAACATGGCTAAAACATTTTTTAAAAAAATAGTCGCATAAAAAATAGCTGGATTTTTGACAATTTTTCCAAGTTGAAAAATTTCCTCCTTCAGTTAAGAGGAGAAAGTAACCAGTTTATTTTATCTTTTTGAGTAGTGCCAAATACCTAGCGATTGCTATTGTAAATGATTCCTGTTTTTAACCTTCAAATGTGTCAAAAAATATAAAGCCATGATTACAATATTTTCAAAAATACGAAAATAGAAACGAAAATTTACTAAAAAATTATACGCTTACCAATCTTCACATTGGTCAAAGGTCAGAAATGAATTCCTTTCCTTAACACAAATCAAAGTCAATATTTTTCAAACGTGAAACGCTAAATCGCTAACATGATTTTTGAAGAAACTAACCTCTTTGAGCAAAGATCTTCTAACCAAGGTCTCTAACTAAAATGCGTCCTATGCCGTATTATACAAACACGTTCATTGCCTTGAGAGCCATTCATGTGCTTTATAGGGTCCGAGTGTGCAGGTGGGTGTAATATGATATCTATCTCTGGTTTCGTACAAGATAAAAGATGTAATATGTCTGCCCCCTCCTGGTCGACTTTTGACTCTCATTCTCAGAATAGCTGGTTTTACAAGGGTACAGATACTGCATGATACTTTGATTGAGGTAGATGAGCCGGGAGTGGTAACAGCAGAGAGTAAAAATGAAATGTTTTATTTTAAAAATCCTCATTTTCAAAATTAAAATTATTATTATTTTAGAACTAAATTCTGAGGCCCGAAGAGCGCGCCTCATGTGCCTGTTCGGAAATCCGACTCTGGAATTCTCTTTTCTTGCTGTTTAGAATATCTAAAATTCCTAATCTGTCCGCATCTGAACCTGGTGGGATTTTAATGATTCCATTTGAGAGCATTTTGTATGTGGATGAGTACTTTTTGTAAATCTCCTGTAATGTTAGGGTATAGCATTCATTTAATTTCAAATGGATAGGAGGAGTTTCTTTTCTTAACTATGGGTCTACTTCATCTGGATTCTGGAATTTGTAAGTGGTTTCGATTTCTGCATTTTCTATTGAGTCCTTTTTGTCGAGTGTTTTTATCAATTGGTCGAAAGGGCTGTTCAGTTTCCGTCTCGACTTGTTTATCTGTGTCTATCTCTATTTCGTTTTCTTTAGGTGTTGCCTCTCTGCTTTTCTCATTTGTCAACTGAACATATAGCAGTCTTCATTCGCAGGATCGTGCTATCAATTCTAGTATGCTCCGTGTGTTTACTATTATTGAAGAGGCTGATGAATTTCGACTGGAACGTCCACTCCAATTGCTACCGTCCTCCTCCACAGCTGAAGACGGAATGAGATGCATTCTCTTATATGTAACGATATTTTATTTATATTTATCCAATTGCCAAAACACCGAAAGGTCCGGGAAAATATGTGGAATTGAAAAATCATCTTAAAAATGCAGCAAAATTTGAAAATATCTGTAAAAACAGGAAAAATGTAGAAAGTTTTAATATCGTTTTTAATCTAAAAAAATATAGAAAGTTTTAATATCGTTTTTAATCTAAAAATATATAGAAAGTTTTAATATCGTTTTTAATATAAAAAATATATATAGAAAGTTTTATTACCTTTTTTTAATCTAAAAAAAGGTAATCCCTGGAATTGTAGGAATAAAAAATCCTAATTATAGCACCAAAAAGGAAACGATTGTATAATTGTAGAAACTGACCCCTTTTTAACTCATTCCCCTCTTCTTCAGTAAAAATCTGCTTGATTTTGATTGCAGCTACAATTGTCCGCTTTCCATTGGATTCTCGGACTGCAGCCAATCGGATGGGATGCGCGAGACTGCTGCAACTGCGTGAGAGAATCTTTGGCGGGAATAGCAGCACTCAATCCTCAGAAGTATCGCGATGGTGTTAAGTTCAGTCGCATATGATTTTATTGAGTGGTTTGTTTATTATTTGAGCAATTCTCAACCTATTTAGTATGGGTTAAATAATTTTTGAAAAAAAAAAACAGGGATTTGCTCAAAATACTTATTTAATACAGATTGGATGGATAGTCATATGGACCAACTTTTGAATGGATCAGGAAAGTTCAGGAAAAGGCGTGCTTCTCGCTTTTTAACACAATAATAAATTTTAGTAATGTGGGGAATCGGACATTTATTAGTGATGTCAAAAGAGGAGAAAATACGAAATTATGTGAACGGGTGAAATGATGTGTTTGAAATCGAAATCCTTAATATTTATTATCATTTAATAAATTAATTATTGCTAAAAGAAGAAAATTAACTGACACCTATTATTTGTATAATTATTGCTTAATGTTGATCATTAATTCAAGAAAAAATTAATTACGTGGAAAATATTTTTAAAAAATCCTTAAAATGATTAAAATATTTCCTCTCTGCAATTGATTTTATAAAAAGACATTTTTTTTCGAATCATTAGTTCGAAATATTGTAGCATGGTAATGTGCTTGGTTGTATTCGTTTGTATTTATTTATCTTGATTGCATTAACCATAGTATAGAAAAAATGCCCATGACTCATACATTCTTAAAATAATAAACTTTAATAAATCTAATATCGGATAAACAATAGTTTCCGCTTGAAAATAAAAGTCCATTATTTTAATAAATACCGATAATTTCATGGCTTAAAATGTGTTTACGGTATTCGCATTATCCCAGTCAATGACTTTTTAGGGGGAGGGGGGAGGGTTTAAATAATGTGTTTCATTCGCCATAAAGATGCAGATGCATGTTCATTTCTTAGGGCGAAATCAACTGAAAAAGACTAACTGGTGAATTATTTTTTTAAAGTAATGGAAATTCTTCAGCGTTTAAATAAAAAAATTTCATATTTAAAAATGAATTTAAAAAACCCTGCTCATATTAAGCATAATTTCTTCATCACCATTCCGCTCTGTGGGAACTGTCCGTCTTTTTGTACCTCTTCTTTTCACGGGAACTTTAGATTCTCGAATGTGGACTAAATCGCATCATTGGAACTGCTTTGTAACTGTTAACTGGCTGAAACTTCTTCCAGAAACAGCGGATGACAGCCTCTGATTTGATGCCGTAAATCCTTGTCTCCTGCTTCTTTCAAGTTAAGGATAAATCTTAGTCTTGATGTTTGTTCCTTCGAAATTCATGGAATGAAAGCGCAAAAAGGATCTTATTTTTCTATTGACAGATGGAGACTTAATGTAGGTCCCCAATGGAGTTTTCATCAAACAAAATTAAGGTAGAACTACTTCGAATTTCAGAATGAAATCTGATACATACATAAAAAACGCGCAAGCACAAGAGATTTATTTCAAATAAAATCCAACCAATATTCCAGGTGAATCAGCTTTTATCCTGAAGCGATTCGTTCTAAATATAAGATAAATATTCATCATAACCATATATAAAAGAACACAAAGCATTCAAAATCTAATTCTAAAATGAATATTGGCTCCATGAGTAAAATCAAACCGAACAAAAACATGCTTAGTCGTGCAAAGTTGATTTCTGTGGCCTTGGGACCATTTTCGTTCAACGTAATAATAATTTATGACATTTTGCTATTTATTATATTGGTTAAAAGAATAAAATAAGGAAACATAAAAGAGTCGCGTTGACCTGGTGGTAAGGTTTCGGTTCGCGAATAGAAGGGGTTTTCAAATTCGACACCCGATTCCACCAAGCTGTGGTGTATGGGGCTCAGTTACACGTCAAATCTGTCATGGCCAAACGTCCCCCCGCTAGAGGAGAGGGGAGATTTTTTTTTCTTTCTAAATTATCTCAAAATATTTAACAGTTTTAATTATTATCTTTTTCATTTTTTAATGCAAAAATAAATATTTATTCTCTTAAAAAGGTATTCTTATTTTCAGATTCTTCTTAAGTGGCGCGACTTTTGTTGGGTGAACTTGTTTCGATAAGAAACATATGACTTTAGATATCAGCTCTGTGGCTTTAGTATCTGTGGCTGTGGTATCGTATGACACCAAAAGTTCAAAACCAAGAACCATGACATTCAAGAATTCCCTTTCGCGGGCGCGTTCTGCCTTTGATTTGGCCCCTACGCGCTCCGTGTTTCGCTCTTGCACTATAACCTCATACCTATCCTTCACGAAATCTAGGTCTATATCTGGTAACTCTAATTTTCCTAATCGGTTCTACTACCTTATTTGAAGGGTTGATCTCGATCCCTAATTCTTCCACCAATGAAAATAAATCTACTTTTACCACTCTGTTTAAGAAAGCCGTCTCTCTATTTATTCTTACTTATAAATTGTCTCACTCTTAAAAATTTTATAATTACCACCAAAAAAATCTCAACCAGTTCGAAAACAATGAACTCCTTTCCTAACAACAATACACACAAAATACACAATGATACTGCTAAATATTCCACCAATTTTAAATAATTTATTAATATACACAGATTTCATATAACTAAACACTGCGAAAATTGTCACACATTTTTTTCTCAATTCATCAAATGCATTTGGTGCAGCCACTGAAACGTGTGTTTACGTTTAGTATCTACAAGAAAACATTAATTATATCTCATTAGTAGAACTTATACAAAAATTCTTTTAAATCTTTTACAATTAGTATCAATTAATTCAAAAAATTTCTCTTCCGAATTGCTTTAGTAACCAATTCTAAAGTGCTACACTGAAATTTCACTTTTATTTCAGTAATCAAAAGATATTTCTTATCACAACTACAATTTATCTTTCCTTCTTACAACTAACAAGAACAATTTGACATAATTTATCCAAGAAAAATTTCTCTTTTGCAAATAATTATAAACAATTCACTACCCCTATTAGTTTAAACTATAAGTAACATTTGTTCTTAATGCAACTCAACACATATATACACAAAATTTCTGCTTCTAAAGAAAAGGAGAGTCAGGAAACACTCACCAATTTGCAGAAAACAAGGGCCGCTTTTATTTTATTTTCTGTCTTCGTCTTGTTGACACCAAGTTAGAGGTAGAGAGAAAACCAAATCAGAAGGCTGTGTCCGGTAGTGGGTACTTTCTCTATATCGTTGATTCCACTCGTCGCTCTTGTAGCTGGGATTCTTTTTTCAAACGTTGAATCCACTCGCCGCTCTTGTAGCTGAAAATTACTGCACAACTTTTCTTCACTTTTCCCAACCTAGAGGTTGTAACAGTTTTTCTCAGACTAGAAATCTTCTGAGTCTGAAATGCAAGTCTAGTTACCTAATGATAGATAACTGCGCAAAGTTCAGATCCTTTTCCGCTGACACCAATTAATATTAAACTGTAATGACTTGATCCTGGTCGATCAAATAAACGGGTAGCGTTTAAACACAATTTTTTTTATTTTCTGCTTTATACAAGAACAAAAAATAACAACACGTCCTCTAGATTAACATGCTGAGAAATATTTAAATCTGGGATAATAGTTCCACGACTATCACAAGGAAAACTAGCAGGCTGTTAGCTTATCCAGATACTGCAGTAGCTCAAGAAATCTATAAACTCGAGATTACGTGGTATCTCTTCAACTGTCCAGCTCTTCAGCTCAGCTCACAGCTCATCAAAACTCAGCTCTTCTCGTCTCATCAAGGATCAGTTCGACTCCTCTTCCAGTCTCTAGCCGGACCAGCTGGCCTCGTAGTCGTATCAGCTCGACTCGTCGTCCCTTCCTTTCAAAACCTTCCATTTTAATATCGGTCAAACTTCCCCTCTCAGGTTTGTATTGGTGCGCTGAAAATGCCTATCGTCTAATAATTCTTCAGAAATATTCCCAATGTTCAGCAGTTAACCGTGGGAATATTTTCTATTCATCCACGCCCCCAGCAGACCCTTCACGATAGAGAAAAATTCACATATGGTGGTTTCAGTACTTCTTTCTTCAAAGGGTCGTAAAACGCATATGCTGTTCACTATCGGAACTTATTCCAGTTCGGGTAGTCCCATAGGAGAATATTTACATCTGGGGTTTTGACACGGTTTCCTTCTTCAAAGGAACGTAACCCGCATGGGTGGCCTATTATCTATACTCCATTCAAGTCCAGAGGGTGACACTAAAAGGGAGAATTCACAAAGGCGATCACAAAGGAAGGAATCGTCCCACCGCAGGTCAGATGTAGTAATGTTCGAACAAGTGTCTCTTCAAAGGGAGATAAGTTTTACGACTTCTTTACAGTACATTTTAAAAAAGGGGCCAAATGACGAAATTCAATGTCACAGTCGGTTAATTTTTTCAAAATCGCTAGATTCCCTATTTTATTTTTATTGTATACAGATTTCTAAAAGAAGGGGAAATGACAAACTACCCGATTTATGGGTGGCTGTAATAACTGGACGAAGCTGACAACAGTAATCCAAGATCGTGAGCATTTTATTTGTCCTTTTAATTCGCTTATAGCTCGGAAATATTTACTAAAACGACTAAAGCTATGCCTTACTTTTGATAAAATAAATCAAGTTAAGTAAGGAAAATACACGACTGAAATTACTATTTCAAAGAATTGGAGATAATCTTCCATTTCTAGGAACCCACGATATAATAGGATTGCCTAATAATTTAAAATTTTCTTTTTAATCGTATTACTAAGCAAATAGGCCCTGTTTTAAATAATCATCTAAACAAAACAAGAAATTCTAATGATAGAATTGTGTATCATGTAGCCCATAGACCAAAAGAGCAAAAATTCTTCTGCGTTAGGAAATAACAACAAAATGAAACACGATATAAAAGCAGACATGCACTACAGTATCTAAATGGATTGCACTCCTGATATTTCCCTTAAAAAAGCAAGCTTAAACTACTGTCAGGCGCGTAAAATCGGAAGAGAAGAGGCCGACTGTCAATGAGTCGCTCATCGGAGTGACCGGAGAAGGAATAGCGAAAGCTCCGCTGGAAAGATCAGGCGCGCTTGATTTGGATATTATGAATGGCAGAGGACGGGCGTACGGCAAGGGTAGCAACGGAAGGAAAATGCGAAGGTGTGCAGTCTAGAATGCATTCCCTGAACCCGCATGCAATCTATGTGCCTTGCCTGCCACGCTCCTTTCATTTATGAAGTGGGGACGCCACTTCCAGCAGAATGCGTTGTAAATATTTTGCGGGGGGCGCTTATATCGCTTATTCCCAGCCTCTACGGAAAGAGGGGAAATTCTTCAAAAGCATTTAAGCATTACTCTTAAACCATTATATGTCACTCGTTTTGGAAGCCAAAAAAGATTCGGTTAAAGGCAGTGTATAGTTGTAACAAGCTTGTAATGACCCAGAAGAATTTTTTAATTGAAGTAAGGGTAATACAGCGGTATGCGAAGCTAAAAACTTATTGGATGCAACACAAGAAATGTCATTTATTTTATTTTTACTAGTATGGATTTCAATATCGTCCAAAATTAACACTATTATTAAATCTTTTGAAGCAAAATCAATTGTTCCCGATTCGGCTATCAATTTTCTTAGTTACATTAAAACTGAAATCCAAAATTTAGGAGCAAAATTCAGCACATTTTTTGACGAAGCAAAAGCGCTGACACATAATTTGAACATTTCGGAACTTTTTCCTGCAAAAAAAAAAAAAAAAAAAAAAAAAAAAAAAAAAAAAACCCGGAAAACGAAAAGATCATATTCCTGATGAGCAGAAGACAAAATTATATTTAAAAAAAAAAACCTGGCAGGAGAATTTAGTCGTTACTTTTTTTACACTCTCATTTGTACTGTTATTGTTCAAATAGATGAAGGATTTAGAAATGTACCAAATATTATTTTTGATTTCAAGTTAATCAATGATATAAAAAAATGAGAGAAATGTCTCCCAAACTTTGTAAAGATTTAAAACAAAGGTGTAGATGAAACCTATCCAGGAAATTTGTTTGCTAAGGAATTTGATTTTAAATGAAAGAGATGCAAATAGCTCACAAGACACATTGCAATTCATACTAACTGACAGTTATAATGAATCATTTCTAAACGTAATAAATGTGTTGAAACATTCTCTTTACGTTGCCAGTTAATGTATCGAGTGCCGAGAGCCCTTTCAGCAAATTAAAAGGAATAAGTATTTTCTGTAAAGCATGCGTTAAGAACGCTTAAATGAATTTTCTAAATCGAAAGGAAATTGTAAAAAAAGAGTAATTTTTCTGAAGTAATTGAGATATTCAAAAAAAAACAAAATCACGCATAAAATAAACGTGCATTAATAATATATGTTTGTGTTTGTATATTGTTTTTTTATTATGTCAGAACATGTTGTTTTTGGGATGAGGTTTTTGGCGACCACAAAAATCCGCGGGCGAAAAATGAAAATTTTATTATTTATACGAGCATCTCAAAAAAATATCAACTATTAATAACTTCTTGCTATTGCATCTACAAAAGCTCTGATTAAAAAATAGTAAATGACAACAGCCAATAAAACCTAGAAAAATGTCATTTTGAGCGCGTGATTATATGAAATGAAATAAATAGAAATGTGATATTTTTTTAAACAATAAATGTGAGACAAAGTTTTTTGGATCGTTTGCAATACTTAAGTGACTCATTCAACGAAACAATTAAAATGAATAAAAATATAATTTAACATTTTTTAATTTATAAAAATATAATTTAAAAATATTAATTAGCAATTAATATTTTGTACGTGCAGCTGGTGCTTGGCTGTTCAAGAGATTATATTTTGATATGAGTTATTGAAGTATGCACAGCAGATTTCATTCTAATCTTTCTTTCTTTTTTTCCCTCATAAAAAATTAGAATCCCAAATGGTTTCTTGCCCCCAGTGCCTTTTAAAGAGAAGGCTGCCCCTGGGAATACCAGCTGATAAATCAGTAAACCTTAAAATCATCAAGAAAGCTACTGAATTCAGGTTTGGAGATAGCCATTTAAACCACCTTCGTAGAAATGAGCTGGCAGCAAGATAATAGAATAATTTTTTAAAAAATCCCTCTTTTATGAACCGAAGATGTGGAGCGACGAATCAACCTGCTCGCTTTGAGTGCTTTCAGAATGTTCCAAAAAGTCTGGCAACTCAATACTTCGTAAATGCATTCAAAAATGAAGATGCTTAATTTTTAACGAGATTACAGGCTACGAAGGAAACTCCGCTGTCGCTATCGGAAGCATGAGTTTGCAACAGTGTTTCGAAGACATTTAGATAAGTGAAATCTGTAAGAACTGAAGATGTCCCCTGTAAAGAGAAATATAGTTAATTTGAATTCCTATTTCAAAACGTTTGAAATATTATTAAAATAGTCTTGAAACTAGAAAGAATGTCATCATTCGATGGAATCTGAGTGACTTGTTACAAATACAATGAAAAAAAAAAGTACGTAGAGAGAGAAGGCCGAGTAATTACTGGAAAATATGCTTGTGCCTATCTTATGGGGTGAATTCTGTTCTTTCTAAATAACGACCATGCGAAATGACTGAAAATGTTTGCCCCTAACGGTGGGAAAAATTGACTAATGGCGAGGATCTGTTTGTGATATCCTATGTTTGGTTCTGATAAATACCGGTGTAAATAGACTTACACGACTAATATGTTTTTTCCTTAAAGACGGCTACTGATGAAAAACGAGAACATACGAGAAGATAAATGTTTCAATTGAATAAGGATTTCAGCGATCTTTGCACTCTCTCACTGTGGATTTTCTTCACAGATTCATCTTCCAAGTAGAAAATGAGAGACATAGAACGGACAAAAGAAGAAAAATGTTTTTTTTTTTTTTTTTGCTTTCAAACAATATATAGAGCACCACAAAGAATCATCTCACAGAAATGTAGATGCTTATGGTGGTTAATATATAGTATGTCCTCCAGACCGTACAACGCCTAACCATGCTGAGTATCAAATTATTGATCTGATCTTACCTTTCATGAGAAAATGTTCTCCAAAGTTCCGGTAGATATGTAGAAGGTGGTTGATGGGCTCCAACTCGTCGGCCAAGCATTTCCCACACATGCTCTACTGGTTTTAAGTCCAGTTAGAATGACGGCAAGTCCATAGAGTGATATCCTCTGATCGAAGGCATTCGTTTACGATGCTTGCACAGTGAGGACGGGCGTTGTCATTCATAAACACGAATTCTGTACCCATGGCGTCCAGAAACAAAAGTATATATTGCTCAAGAATGACGTCCCGATAGATTTGGTCTGCCATGGTTTCAATTTGCAGATCGGTGCTGGAACTCAGAATAATTCCTCCCCAAACGAGCAATCTTTCACTCCCTTAGCGGTGTCGTTCACTGATGTTCTTTTGGTGATAGCGGGTACCTGGGGCTCCCCATATGAAAGTTCAGTTAGAAGCAGACAGCAAGCTAAACCTGGACTTGTCGGAAAACATCACACAAGCCCATTGTTGTAGTGTCCACAATGCATGCTCTCTACTCTAGCCTAACCATCGCAGGCAACAGTGATTATCAGTGAGTGGAACACATCTGACACACCTACGAACATATAGATCAATCTGCATTAAGCGTTTGTATACGGTCTGACTTGAAACTGTCCTACCAGCAGTTGAAGAGAGCTGACGAGATAGGTCTGATGCTGTGCGTACTCCGTCTGCTTCTATTAGTAGTAACTGCCGAATACTGGTCCTCATTCGACGTTGTAACGCGGGGGTGACATTTTGCTGTAACGTTTACTCACATTACCATCATCTCGGAATCGTTGCCAAAGCCTGGAGAAGACGGTCTGGTTAAGTGAAATTATCATGTTAATAGATAGAAAGACATAATGCTAAAACTGTTTTTCGAAATAAAGATGTAGTAATTCTGGTAAGAAAAGTAGTGTTACAAACATAGTAATGGGTGCCGAGTCAGTGATTTTCGGCCTTGGCGATAAAATAACGATTCTGTGTACAGGAATGAGGGATGACAAATATTTCAGAATCTTCACGACAACTTCGTTAGTATTTCTTCTAGAAGCATCTCTGCCCCATCATGGAAATTATATATATATAAAAAATGCAGCAAACCGCATCAGATCGTGTAGAGAGAGACAATTGTGTTGAACTCAAAGAAGTGGTTAAACTAATTCTCTCTCTGGAATGTTGATCTTTGGGAGTTCTTTTAGCACTTTTTGCCGTTAATAGCGATAAGAAACGAATGAATGTGCCCAAGCAAGAAATTAAAATCTCACGGGAAAACAAAATTCTTGGATGCTGCCACGATGGCATGACTATTACAAATATGTTGGGAAAAGAAAATGCGGAACCCGTCTTCTCTAGACTTCGAATTTCCTAGAGAAGGCTGTTATTCACAAGAATTTGGATGTCATCCGCAGAGCCAGCTTTTTCTATGAAGGGGCCATACATTTTTTGGAAGTTAAAAAAAGGCAAGTACGAACATATATTACTATTGCATGTTGATTTAATGCGTGATTTCATTTCTGCTATTAATTACTTCGGAAAAGTTAGCATTTTTTGCAATTTCTTTTTCGAAGCTTAGTATAGCAAGGGCATTTATGCGTTCTGAACACGTGTTTGACAGAAGCTAATTCTTTATTAATTTTAATTTTCTAGAAGAGCGCTACGCCTTTATAATAAACCAGCAATGTAAAGAAAAGTTTTAACACAGTTAATACATTTAAAAATAAGTCATCATAATTATTATTTATTGTATGTTACAGTATGTCTTGTGTATTATATACATCCCTTTCACTCAAAATTTAATCTTGTAGAAAAAAAATTATTTGGATTAGGTTTTCATCTACATCGGTATTATGAAACGTTTGAATAGTTTTTGTAGAATTTTTCTAAAATCTTTTTATCAGTGATTTATTTAAAATACTTTAAAATCTATCTTCTATCTGTACAATAACAGTATCAGTTGCAGAAAAAAAAAATAACATCTAAATTTCTTAACCGGTTTTCTTATTATTGCATTTTCTGTTATTTCGAAATATATTTATTCTCTTTTTTTGAATTCGTTTTCCCTAAAAATGTTTTGAAAGATTTAAATTCGTCTAAGAATAAGCTAAATTTTGGATTTCACTTTTAATTTCATTGACTTAATTAAAAGAACAATCGTTTTTATTTGAAATAGTTTTGTACTATTGTAATTGTAAACCATAGTATTAAACAAATATTATAAATTTGATATCATGTCTTGTATTGAATCCAATAACCTTTTATTTTTGGATATCGTTGTTCAAGGCGAGTCTCAAAAGCAACGTGAGTGAAAAATTCGTCACGCGCATGCGCAGGAAGAGAGAGACCTATGGAGAGACGTGACGCAAGTAGCGCAATGAAGCGACGCGTATAAGTCTGCTACAGTCAGTTGAACGGTGTGTGTGCGAAAACTTACATCAAGCTTACGTTAGAGCAACGGATTAACGTGAAATTCTATTACAGACTCGGAAAAACAGCCACAGAAATCACGCAATGTTGGTGCAGGTGTACGAACAGAACGTGAGCAGAAAATGCATTTATAACTGGTCCAAACGTTTTCGGGAGAGAAAGGGAACCATCGATGAAGAGCCACGTTCAGGTCGACATACAAGTGTGACAGCCAACAACATCGAGCAACATGTCGCAAAATTGTCGACTGCCTCTACGATGGATGAGTTGGGGATTAGCAAGGACAGTGTTACACAGATATCTGGGTAAGCACGGGATCTGTTCCCGTCTTGTTGACCGACGAGCAGAAGGAAGCTCGCATGCACACAGGTCCGACCCGCGTCGAACCACGATGCAAACCATCGCCACAGGAGGTGAGAGCTGGCGCCACCAGCATGAGCCGGAGTCGATGCGGCAATCAGTGGAATGGCGCTCAACGGTTTCACCGCGTCCCCAAAAGAGTCGCCCACAGAAGTCCAAAGTCAAGACACTCTTGGTTGCGTCTCTCGACAGCAACGGCCTCATCCACCAGGAATTTGTTCTAGAAAGCCACACTGTCAATGGAGAAATTGAATCGCTTGTTGCTGCTCATCCAACGTGTCCGCCCGCAGTTGTACGGGACTGGAAAGCGGCGTCTCTTCGATCGATCCCGAAAGAGGCATTCACCGACTCATTCCAACAACTTTATCGACGATGTCATAAGTGCGATGCGACCAACGGATGTTACTCAGAAGGCGATTTATTTAAGGATGTTTTGCTTTATTTATTTAATGCTTCCATTCACCGAACTTTTTAGACGCACCTTGTGCTATCGTTATTTGCATGAATAAATTCTTCTAGGATTCTACAAGTTGTACTCTGTATGTAGTCTGTTTTATGTACTCTTATAAATTGTATGTACTCTGTTTTAACTGCCTTTATTTTGGCTTCTCAATGGGTGTCGCATAATAGGTTAAGAGCCTTTGTTGAATTTCCCATCTGTTTTGTAGATGAAGAAATTAAGCAATATAAACGTTGCAATATCCAAAAAAGAAGCAATATATACTGTTGGAAGTGGCATCACAAATTAATAACTTAAAAGAATGCCCGTAAGCAAGGCACATAAATTGTATGAGGGTTTGGAGCAATTTTTCTAGATTGCACACCTTCATATTTTCCTTTCATTTTGCTACCGTTGTCGTATGCCAGTCCAAGTCCATCCATAATATCTAAATCAAGCTCACTTAATATTTCAGTAGAGCTTTTGCGAGTTCTTCAGTCATCACAGTTGCTTCAATAAGCCCTAGAAATGGCTTATGTTTACTTAATCTTCAAATTTTACATACCTAATAAAAACTACAATTTTTATTTTTTATGGGAAATATCAGTAGAATTCATTTGGTTACTGCAATATTTGGCTTCTTTAATATCGTCTTTAATTTTATTAAGAAATTTTCTAACGCAGAAATAATTTGTTCTTGCGATGCATGTGCTAAAACCCGCACAATTCTATTCTTGGAATTTTTATTTTATTATTTTTATATAATCCATAAGCACACAATCGTATTTACTCAATAATTCGAATAAACTGAAGAATTTACCACTATTAGGTGATCCTATAATTTCACCATTTCTTTAAAGCATAAGATACAGTAAGACCCCGCTTAACGCGGGGGATACGTTCCATCAAAGTAGAGCGTAATGCGAAACAGCGCTAAACGAGGCTATCTTTACATGTTAGGGGAAGATGGCTAGGAAATTGGTTAGGTATTAAATTTAAAAAGTATGTTTTTTTTTATAAATAACGTTTATTTTTTAAAGCCCAAATTAATACCGCATTATTATTTCTTGCAAAAACAAAAACAAAATATAAATAACAAAACGAATATTCTTTAAAAAAAAACAAATAAAATTCTAAGTCAGTCATATTTAGTTAGCCTTCCGAGTTTTCAGATTTCTGCCTTTTTGTGACAAAAGCATCTAATGTTGTTTGCCTTTTTCTTTTGCGTTGTTCTCTTAAAAGTTCTTCATAAACGGATAGAGCATCTCTAACACCATGCCTTACTTTTGAGCTCCTGCCAAAATTCGGATAATTTTCAATGAATTGATCCATTATTTCAGCTATGGTAGACAAACTCCTTTTTACAAACGCCATCGAAAGTTCTTTTTGCTCTTCTTCTGCATCACTGCTGTCAACATTTTTGTTTTCTTCTTGTTCAGTTAATTCCTTGAGCTCATCGTTAGAAAGCCTAGCCGCTGCTTATTGAATTATTTCTTTGACATCTTCCACATTTACCCTTTCAAAACCGGTTTTCTTCGTTAATTTCATTATCTCTTCCACTATTTCATCCACATCAACAGAGTGTCCAACGTCATCGCTCTTACTTAAATCCGGCCAAATATTCTTCCATACTCCTTTCAAAGATCTTTCTGTTACCTCATTCCAAGAAAGGCCTGTTTTCTACAGCATCCACGATGTTGTAGTTTTTCAAAAATTCTCTTATGGACTGGTTCTCTTCTCCGTCTGTTTTTTCAAACATTTGCTTGAAGGTTCGCCGCAAGTAATAAGCCTTAAAATTTGATATAACGCCTTGGTCCATTGGTTGAATTAAGGCAGTTGTGTTAGGCGGCAAGAAAACCACTTCGACTGGAATGCATGTTGTTAAGTCTGATATATTTGTTGGGTGGATTGGAGCATTATCAAATAACAGAGGTGCTTTTTGTTCAAGTTTTTTTAATTTCGCATTTACGTTTAACAGACGGGCAGAAATGTTCAGTAAACCAATCCTGGCAAATTTTCGCATTTAATCATGATTTTTTATTAGACTCCCAAATTACAGGTAAAGTTGATTTAGATATGCCTTTCATCGCTCTTGGGTTTTTGGAATGGTAAATTAGTAATGGTTTTAATTTAAAATCTCCGCTTGCGTTACCACCTAGTAGAAAGGGTTAAGCGATCTTTTGCAGCTTTAAATCCTGGTGCCCGTTTCTTTTCACGGGATAGAAATGTTCGATTCGGCATTCTTTTCCAAAACAAGCCAGTTTCATCAACATTAAAAACCGATTCTGGAGGATAGTTTCCTTCGTCAATTATTTTTTTTAATATCGCTGGAAATTCAGCCGCCGCTTTTGTATCACCACTTGCTGCTTCTCCTGTAATCTTTATGTTGTGAAGGTCGATGTTTAAATCTATTAAACCATCCTCGACTAGCAACGAAAGTTTCACTTTTGTCAATTGTCTCAGCCTGAATGTAATTAAAAATTCTTCTACCTTTTTCAATTATGATAGATTGGCTTAATGGCATATTACGGTCAATTTCGTCGTCAATCCATATAGACAGTCGTTTTTCCATTTCCTCTATGATATTATTTCTAGAACGGATAATTCTAGTTGCAGAGCTTGAGGTAGTTGCAGTGGCCGATGACAGTTTTTTTTTCTTTATTCTTCATGATAGTCCTTATTGTTGAAGTTGGCAAATTCAATGAAGCCCTAATTAGAGTTTGACGTTTATCAGAATCTAATCTTCTAATGACTTCCATTTTAGATTTGAGTGAAATGCTTTTTCTGGTTGATTTCTTTTCTTTTTCATTATCACCCATAGTAAAAAACTAAAGATCAAAATATTTGACACTGTAATATAGTATTAAATATGTAAATTAATACCTACTTACAATAATGTTAATAAATGTTCCCAATAATAAAAATATGTCTGTACAATACCGCACCAAACAAGAAATACAAGTACACTCTTTCGGATATGTATTTGAAACCTATCGCTGCATAATATTTCGGGGAATCCCCGTATGCTGCGAGCGATTTCGTGGAATCCCCGGGTTGAAATAAAAGAGCGCTAAACCGAAACAGCGCTAAACGAAATAGTGTTAAGTGGGGTCTTACTGTATTACATGCTAAAAATAAAATCACATTTGAAATTCTTTGAAATAGTAATCTGAGAGAAGGATTTTTTTCTCTGTAAGTAATTTAAGTCTTTCCATTTCTTTATTTATGTAAACTTGATTTGTTATATCAACTATCAAACATAAATTCAGTCGTTTCACTAAGTCTTCCGAAGCATTAAATGAAGACAAATAGAACGTTCATGATCTTGAAATACAATTGATAACTTTCTGCACTTATTACAGCCATCTATAAACCCTATAGATTTTTTTAATTTCCACTGGAAAATAATATAGAGCATAAAAAATAACAAAATCTTGAATAAATCAATCAACTGCGAAGTTTCTTCTCATAATTCAGTTCTTGTTTAAAAAAATTAGCAAGTAGTGGAAAATGATCGACCTTCAGCCTTCTAAGCAAAAACTCTTTCGTTTGCTACAGTTTTTTTTTTTAATCACAAAACATATTAAACTTTTCAGTTATAATGCTTGGTCATAAATCCGGATAATTTACAAGCATTTGATCACGTTTGTTATTGTCATTTTCTTTACTCAATCCTATTTGTTATATATGCTCTTCAAAAATTTTCACAATTTCTACACTTTTATAGCAAAATTGTGCTGAACTTTCTTCGTCAGTTGAATTGTAACTTCTGAAGTCGAAGCAATTCCAGTTGCCAGAACAACTTTGGAGAGAAGAAAACAGATTTACATGTCACATTTTGAAATTTACCTTTTTTTCTGCTAATTTTCTTTTGGGAAAACGAGTCTTGACAACCAGAGAAATAATTCTTTGGCATGAACAAGAATAAATGTAAAAATATTAATTATTTTGCACCATGAATTATCTAATATATGCAATTTAACCTAGTAGGCGAGATAAACAACAGGTCTTTATGCTTATATGTTGCACTTGAATGAAATACACTCTATAACAAAACAATCGATGCAACAATTTCATATGCATGAGTGTTTTGACCAGATATGCAAATGATTAAATTTTAGTGTCCAATCAATGAATAGTTTGATCTTCAGCACATCGGAACTGTGCATACAACAGATATATATAAGGAGCAGTTCTTCAACGGTTGTTAAAACTTTCGGTTTGATTGCGATTCAGATTACCTTTCAACAACTTAAAAAATGTCTCGCCGCAGAATTCGTGCTCATTACGAGCAACTTTCAGAGTTTGGCAGAGTTCGTATCATTGGATTGAAAGGGGCCGGTTGGACAAATCGGAGAATCGCTTGTCAATTGAGTCGAAGCAATGCGGCGATTCGAAGATGCTGGGAAGGATGGGTGGAAAATGGCAGAGTTCAACGTCAGGATGGTAGCGGTTGGCTTAGGGTCACAACAGATCGTGTGGACAGTGATTTTCCGATCAGCTGTCACAGCGCCTTCTTCATCTCTATCAGCCATCAGGAGTTCAACCCACACAGACGGTTGAGGCGGCGAAATCTACACACGCGCTGACCTATACGCCACATGCCATTCACGCCTGAACACTGCCCAGCCAGATGACAGTGGTGCATGGCTCGATCAGGTTGGAATGATGCCGATTGGGGACGCATAGTCTTTAGTGACGAATCCCGCTTCCAACTGTGTCCTGACAATCATCGAAGACGTGTTTGGAGACACCCAGGGTAGAGGGGTGAACCTGCTTTCACTATTGCGCGACACACCGGCCCTCAACGAGACATTATGGTCTGAGGTGCCATTTCCTTTGATATCAGGACACCTTTGGTCGTCATTAGAGGTACAGTTACAGCACAGCGGTGCGTCGACGACATCCTAAGACCTGTTCCGCTACCATTCCTTTTGCAGCACCCTCGGCTGGTTTTTCAGCAGATCAATGCCACAACACATACATCACGTGTTGCTATAAACTGTCTGCAAACTTGTCAAACACTTTCTTGGCCTGCTAGATCTCCCTATCTCTCTCCCATCGAGCCTGTCTGGGATATGATGGGAAGGTGATTGCATTTGCCACGGAATATTAATGACTTCGAACGACAATTTGAGCGAATTTGTTAGGAAATATCGCAGGAGACCATTCGGAAGCCTTATCGGTCTACGCCACGCCGTGTAGCAGCTTGTATCCAGGTTAGAGGTGGGTCAAACCTTATTGAACTTGTACTGTAACTCTGAAATAAATTATTCAATTGTTCTGAGATTTTAATCATTTACTATTCTGTACATTGTCTTCCTATCCACCAATTTTCTTCTTAATCGGACAACTCTTTCTTGGTACATCGAATTTTTTTTGTTTTAGAGTGTATATCGGTAAGCTTGGTTTATTTCAAAATGTATCGATTGTTCCAGTTAAATTTCTTCCTCTCTTTTTTTCCTCCCCCTACTTATTACTTAATTTTGCTCATGGTGGGCCTCCCTCAATCATGTAGTTCCGGTGCATACCCCCCCCCTGAGATGGCTGGCTCTGGTTATCCGGATAAGTACTTTGAGATGCTGTGACAATAGAGTAAAGTATGCCCAATGTTCAGTTAACTTTGGATGTCACTCATGATGAAAGTAGTGATGATTTGATAATTCCGTATGAGAAGGTTGTCCTTGGTAATGTAAAAAGAAGAAGAAAGCTACATATTTGGATGCTAATATGAGCTTTGTGTAATTAAAAGCCCATTTTGTAAATAGTTTAATTGTATAAAATTATTTGTAATGGAATTGCGAGTCAGCGAGAAAAAACTGTTCTAAGGGGATTTCCAACAGAAAAAAAAAAAAAAAAAATTCTACAAAAATGTCTTACCAAATGTGTTTAGTGATTAAATAACATTTAAAATTATTCTAAGCATATATACAAATTATATAATAAGGAAAAATATGTCTGCCTTAATAATGTTTCATTTAAAAGAAACACTCTTCTAGAAAATTTAGTAAACTGGATAGTTAAAATCATCTAGATTTCTGTAATAAGTTAAAAATCCTTGGTGATAAATACTTAAAAAAAGAAAGAAAAGGGGGGAGGAGAAAGAAAAAAATTGAACTAGTCAAAGGTTTAAAATGGTTTTATTGCAGTTAAAGGTTTCTATAATCAGCTATTATATAAAATGCAAATTAATAGTATAACCTAAAGACTAATGTCTTGTTTGATGCTGACCATGCTTAAGGGAAAAAAAACAATCAAACTTTACTTGTGAATTACAAGTTTTATTTCAAGAAAATATCTTTCAATTTTATACACATAAACATTCAAAGAAGTGAATTTTTAAAGAATCTATTTTTTTTAAATATTTACAGCTATACAGTATATATTTCACAATATTTTTCTTCATGAAAAAAAACTAACTTTATGAAAACAAATACATAATTCATATAAATTTCTCTTTACAACTTATGATCTCGTGACTTTTTGATGAAATATATGTCCATCAAAACTGTACTTGAAAGTATTCAAATATTTTTACAAAAATGGGAGATTCATTGGTACAGACACAAATTCCACATTTGAAGCACAACTTGGTAAAAAATTTGTGAGCTTTAGTACAGTAAAAAAGAAAGAAAAAAAAAAAACTCATCAGCCAGAAGTTATGCATTCAGCTCTCCCTGGGTTGAAGATGATTCGGCGCATCATCAAACATGTATTTAAGTCTATAAGCTTCAGCAACTAGGAGACTTATTTCATTATCACTCCAGTGTAAAGTTGGAAGATTTTGTAAAGTTAACATTAAGCCCTAGGAAAAAGAAAGCAATTTTAATTAAGTGGATTAATTATGAATTGAATTAAAATATCAATTTCATTCTGTGATTTAGTCTCAACTATACTTCAAATTCATGGTTCTATTCTTAGACATCAAAATCTAAGTACACAGATATTAAAGTATTAAAAATAATTTTTTTTTCTTTAAAAAAATTTCAAGACAATTTACAGTTATATCATATGCATTAACTTCAATACAAATAACAAGTCTAAAATGAATTACATTAGCAAATGAAAAGAAAAAAAAAAATGAAGGTATACTAAATTTTAAACTTATTTTCAAAAGTATACTTATAATCATACTCAAAAATACTTCACTTATACTAAATAGAATTTTTCAAACACATTAAAATTGATATTATTTGTTTGTCAAGGGGTTAAGGCTACATTCAAAGCAATTTTATTTTAAGCTGTCATACACCTACTAGTAGATGCTAATTTCACATTTATTACTCAGCATTCACTTCCAAAGTACATTCATAATTTAGTGGAAACAAAATTATTCTTTAAAAAAGAATGTTAAGTTCAAAAGAATCTTAACCTCGCTTTGGGACAATGATGGACCGAATGAAATGCAAAAGAAAGCAACACAAATCAAGAAACTTTTATTTACATTCAAACAAATAAAGTAGGAAGAAGCAATGTGCCATTAATTAATTTTTTTTTTTACAGATCACATTTTTTTTTTAAAAAAATCTCTTTTCTGGGGCCCTGAGTACAATAAAAGAAAATGCAAGAAGTTTTCCCAGGCTGTGGAAACAGTGCTTTAATTTCACCCAAAACAGGATCAAGATTATATCTAAAAATTAAAATCACCAAACAAAAAGGTTTAAACATCAACTTACTTGAAAATCTTTTTCTTGTAACAATTCCCTGGACCAATATTTGAGAAATGCAGCACAAACATATAAATGGAAGTTGCTGAAACCATTAGGTTCAGACTAAAATAAATAAAGCAATTTAATTAAAATTAAATACTTATGTTCAATTATATTATTGTTTCAGATAACTTCATTTAATAACCAAAAAATATACTTCAGTTCCAAATTGTATATTAACATTTACATTCTTCATTACATCATTTAATGTATTTTCTTTGAAACTGCCTTCCTCTTTAAAAAAGAAATATTAAAAGAATTTTTTGCCAAAATGTAATTAAAAATATAGCATTAATAACAACTTATGCATAAAATTGATTCATAAGAACACCAAATTGCAATTGATATTCAAATGACAGAATTTCCACATTTAATTATAAAATTCATAAATGTACCATTATAGTTTATTGTACATTGTTGTAATATGTTTGATAAAAATATATAAATATTTCTTTTCTTAAAAAGGAGAAGTTTTAATTTTACATGTTAAAAAAATGTTAAATTCAGATTTCAGAATTTTTTTCAAATTCAAAATTAAACAGGTAATCTGAAAATAATTATCTGTTAATCTTGTACAAGCTAATTAATGCAAAGAAATATTTATTATTAGTTTACATATTTATTCAGTAACGCAGAAGAGTTAAAAATATTTTATACTAAATATTCTATTTGAGAACATTTTATTGAGAATTGGAGAAAAAAGAAGAAATACTAACCAGATATGTATCCCACAATCTTATAGTACAAGCTAATGGCAACTCTCGCATTAGCAAATTATTCATCCATCTAAAGGAAAACTGTAGATATTCTATAGAATGCCTCTTCAAATGATTGTGTAAAGGTGCTGAAATAAATATTTACATTTCGTCAATTCAATGGCACTGAATAAAATAATTTAATTATTTTGTAACATTAAACGTTAATTTATAACTAACCATCTATACGTTGAATGAGCTCTTTTAGCATGTGAACCTTTTTCTGTATTCCAGGTTGGGCAAAAGTATAATTGTCCTGTATTCCATCCAATAGCTTTGCCATACACCAATAACTATCAGCCTCTACTTGTTGCAGAGCATCTGAAGAGAGCTGACTAACATCATAGCTTTCAACATCAGCATCTGTTGAATTATTTAAAAATAGTAAGCATTATTTCTTGCAACATAACTCATGAAATAGCAATTATTCTTACAAGTAACTTATTTATCAAAAAATATATATGCACATGTCTAATGGAAATTAACCAAGGAGAGCAAATATAAAATAATTTCAAATATAATAATTCTTAAAAAATGATTATCAACAAGTTATAATTAATTTCGAATATAATAATTGTTGCTCATAACATTTTCAAGCACAGCAGGTCTCTACATTTGAAGATCATTTTTCAAATAATTTGAGTAGGAAGAATTTCTGCAACACAACAAATAATTTTAAAGAAGTAATGAAATGCCATTTAATTGTGCAATAAAATCAGGGAAAAATCAAGATGAAAATATTTTAATGCATTATTTAGTTTGATATTTTCTAAAATACAAAGGAGATAAAAATAAAACTGACCCAAAGGAATGAAATCCTGCAGGAAAACAACAAAAAATGGTGTAACAAGATCATTCATCCCTTGCACATAACCACTGGCAGGATGTCTAATTGCAAGTATGTACAGGATGCGCTCAAATGCCTGAGAAAAAAATGTGATTGAACTTATAATAGTCTCTTTAAAATAAAATATATGCATAATATTAAAGAGATTTTAAAAATTATAACAAAAAAAATGGTCATTCATACTATTTTAAACTTCAAGATATAGTGAAACTAGCTTCTTACAATTACACCTATTCTAAAACAGAGATACAGCATTAATTTGTAGTTTTTCAATGTACATCTGTGACTTTTTAAGTTAGAAATATAGTCATATAGAATTAAGCAACGTCTAATTGGTAAAGAAAGAAGTTTTGTTCACTATATGTAAGCAATCAGATGATGGAATTACTGTCACCTTTATAAATACTTAAAAAATTCTTATTCTTATCTCAAAGACAGTTATTAATTCTGTAAAATCATATCCCCCTCCCCCATCTCCTGCAAAAAACACAACTGATTCCATTTTTTAAACACTACACACACACACACACACATTCATAAAAGCTAAAAATATTATAAAATTTTTGAGATCCCAGTGTGTGTGTGTTTTTTAAAAAAGATGTATATAATGTGGCTATTAATTGCTATTACAAATACTGGGTCATTTTATTTCAAAATGACATAGAAAATGGTAATTATACCAATATGATAAAAATCATAAATAAAAATATAGTTTACATTTATTTTATCTGAATTAATGCCCATTATTGTCATTGACTGAAGATAATCTCTTATGATGTTGTCTAATTACAACAGAAACCAATTCAACACTGCTTTTTTATTAAAGTGCATTTGGCTCAAACCTTTTTCTTCTACTAATAAAAGATGACAGTATAAAAATGTTGCATAATATATTATTAATTAAAGAGGAAATGATGAAAACAAATTCCTGCAAAGTCATCAAATGCATTTAGCATACGTTCAGTAAAGATTAAAGCTGCTTACATGACATCATAGTTTCAATGTTGTATATGAAAAAATAAATAATAATAATCTAAAACCACAATTGCTTAAGGGATACTGAAGTTTCTAAATTTATGTAAGTCATTGATAGCATACTGGAGGACTTTTCTACAAATAAGAATGATTCAAATGAGAAAGAAATCATATTACATTGATAATATTACTACATAATTGATTCAAAGTATACAGTATATTCAATCCCAAAGAACAAAATATAGAGGGGGCATTGGATTCCAAATTTACACTGTGACAAGAAAATTCTACTAATGTTATAAAAATATCTTCAGGTACAACCGGATATTCAGCATTAAGAATAATGGATGTAAAAAGTGCATTTGAAGCTGAATACACGTCTATAATACAGAACGATATAATCAAAATCGCAAATATTAAAGTGAAAAAATACTTTAGAAGAATGCAAATTTCTAGATAGCACTATTTTTCAAGCATGTACTCAATTATTAGCAAAAGTATGTGAGACATATAAAGAATCAATTAAAATTTGTGGAATTCTGAAATTAGAAGAAATATATTTATTATAAACATGTTAAAATATTTTCACCATTCCTCCAATTATTCATTTCGATGATAGATCAATGAGATGAGAATGATGAAATGGATAAAATTGCACATGTTTAGATTTGGGAAAAAGTGATTAGAAACCTAGAACTATTTTATTTTTACAGAAATGTTACAGTAAACAAAAAATTAATTACTTTTCTTGATTAAATCCCTTTCAAACAATACATGCCAATTAATTAATCTAAATGCATGTGGTAGTAAAATTTCCCTAATCCGAAAGAATTATAATGAAAAATATTCAGGATCACAGCCATGGAAAAACGTGGGCAGGAAGCATATGAATAATAAATGATTTAACACACAAACATTCCCTACAAAAAGAAACAATTTCTAAAACAAAATATTATTGTGCTTGGTATGACGAAGGAAAAAATGTACTTGTACTTTCTAACCAAATGACAAATAGATTCCTAGCTCAAGCTTTCACTTGGCGAATGATACAATTGTGAAATATTTCCAAACAATTATGAGCATAATACATCACAATTAATTAGTAGTAAAAATCTGAATCAACAAAGTAATTAAAAATCTGAAAGAGTATTGCATAGCATTGGCATTAATGGAGTAGCAGATACTCTTAATAAATTTTTGAATATATACATTTGAAAGAGACAAATTGCTGGTTTGCAATTATGTCATAATAAATGTTCCTTTCAATGCATGATTCTCTGGAGATTGGTAAACATCAATAAGAATGTAAATATTACGATAAAAAAGAAAATTGCTTTAGAAGTATGAAGAAACTTATAAATAAATGCATAAAGTAAGCAAAATCACCCAAAACGAAGAGTTACAAAACATAGTTAAAAGATTATAATATAAGAGAAAATAAATTAGTGCTAATCTCCAATAGTAACTCATTATTCATTGGATGTGAATTCTGTTCATTCAGCAGTGATAATAAAACATGACAAAGTAAAACCCTATCTGGAAGCTCCATGAAATGTATATATATGCCAAATATTCTAAAATAATTGATGGATTTTAAAAATGATTATATAATATATATATATATATATTTATATTTATATATATGCAATAAAATGTATAATTTGCAATCTCATGCAAGAAAAATCAGGCAAATTTAGGCAACATTGCAACCAACAGTCAATAATGCAAAACTAAAAAAAGAAAATGCAGCAAAAAATTTAGCAATGTTTTCAATGCAGCACCGCATCCCAACCCATCAGCAAAAATAATGTGGCACAGGCTATGATGAAAATTTCCCATCAATACAAACATGTCAAATCAAATTGTATCACATGCAGTACAGATGTATTATTTTATTTGTACAATTATTTGTGGAGTTTAGAAGCATATCAGGTCTTCTCAAAGAAAAGTCATATAGTGTCAAGCAAAGTGAATAAGAAGACCATGCCAGTTCTGTATGAATGTTGAAATTCGACGTAATTACATGGCCTTTGAAATGTTTGCTTAAGAAATGAAATGCGGAAGGCGTTCAATGTTGATGGGCCCCATCTTTCATAAATAAAAAGGTGTTCGAACTTTTTTCCAAAGCAGTTTGATTCGCCATGAATTCTTAGATATTGTGCAGCATTTATTGGTTGTTCTTGAAATAACGGACCAATAACTATTTTGGAAGAAATCGGCATTATTTTTGGGGAATATACTAGAGACGAAAAAATGACAAAGTGAAGATTTTCGGTTCGCAAATTTGAGAGTTTTGTTTGTAGACACAGCCATTGAGATTAAAATATACTCAGTATTAAAAATATATATGGAAAATATTTAATTCTCCCTTATCTACATGTTGCAACATAGCGTTCACAAAATAATACCTTGCATCAATAACATTCGGATTCAGGAATCAGAGTCTAGGTCTTGTACGGGAACATTTTAAGGCTGTAGATTATGAGACAGTGCATGGTCACTCTTTGGAGTTGGATGGCAATATGCCGTTTGTTTCGATTCTGTAATTGAAACATGTGGGAGGCAGAAATTTTCAATTTGGTCATAATTCCCATTTGTGTTCTTTCAAATTTTTGGAATAGAACCCTTATCAAATTATTTGATGGACCTTTTATCAGATCAAAATTCCTTTGAAAACTATATTTCATTTGGGCAAAACAAATTTCCAGGTAGCAGAATTCCTAAATAAGAAATATCTGTTCTTCTTAGGTGAAAATCATTTTGGAGCTACAAACCTTCAATCCAAAAGCATATGCCATAGATTGGCAATCTAAAATACTTCGTTTTACTATATCTGTTACACATCGTTTACAGCATCATATTTTGGTCGTAAATTTAAGAAATTTGCAATTTGCTGGGATAAAATTATCTGATTTCAGTAATGAAATGCCGTAAATGATATATATCAATCGCATTTCATATTTTATTTAAAAACTTATTTAAACAGAAATAAGATAGAACAAATAAGAGATAAGTTAGAATTGATTTTTTAAACATCTAATACATATTTTCTGATTCGCCGATAAAAAGGAAGAGGGATTTAAAAAATAATCTCATTCATTAAAAAAAATATTTTATATACATGTACCTATATTTAGATATTCACTGCATTATTTTGATTTAGATGTAATTTAGTTCAAACAATCCTTATTTATAAATATATTATCTCTGAATATAATATTGATCTGAAAATATGGAGAAGACATGCTGTAGTTACATGCAATTAGTATTTGATTCTATGATCATTTCACCAACATATTACATGTGAATAGAAGAGAAAGATTCAGAAATAATCTATTTCATTCATATAGAACAGAAGCTTCAAGACAATCCATATTTCAATATTATTCAGTATTTTCTTTAGCTTCTAATCTAAAAATTTCTCAATATTTATTGCTTAGAATTTAACAAGACAAAATTTACATATTGAGTGGGTAGGTGATTTTGATACCTCTCACGCTGTTTAATTGTAAGTGACATAAAATTAAAGACCTAAGTGAAAGAAAACACAAAATAATATTTTTGCTATCATGATATAAATGACTTAACGATCAATTCACAAAATATTACAAATCAAGATTACTTTTTTAAAATTTTCACTTTCTTATCAATGCATATAATTTTCTGCAGATTTTTCACTCTTTAGTTTCATTTTTTTTCTTTTGCAATACCGCTGTTATTATTATTATTTTTTTACTTTTTTTCCCATCAGATTGTTTTTTCTATTTTTCTACAGCTTCATAATGATTTGCACAGGCTATTTAGAATAAAACAGCAACTCTTTTTGAACATTTTAAACATTTCCATAAAAGTTTGACACAATCCACAGTAAATTTAAAAAAAAAATTCTTTCAGATTTTCAACAAACATATCCTTGTTAATACTAAATTAACATAACACAATCACATTGCCATGTGACAATTAAATAATTTTTACAGCAACTAAAAAATAAGTTTTTATTATTTTTATTTTTTTACTTCAAAGTATTAGAACAGAAATAATCTAAATTAATTTTTTTTTTCATTTAATGAAACAAGCTGTAATTTATTATTTATTTTTTACCTTTTTCAGAAAAATTTCTTATCGGATCTTTGCATTTTCAGGACATGATGGGAAAATTTTTGTTTTGAAATAAAGAACTTGAAGCAAATTAACTATCTGTGTTTCAATAAATAATGATTTACATAAGATGAAAAACAGTAACATTTTTAGATATGTTTTTAATTCTTTTAATAATAATTTTCAAAAATATAAAACAAAGTGCCCAGCTCTTTTTTTTCTTCCAGTTTTAGGAGCTTTAATAATAATCAAGTAGCTTTTAGTCACTATTCTAATAATGATTTTTTTTTCAGTCAAATTTTTACGGTAATCAAGCTATATAAAAAATTAAAATGACTAATATTTTTGCTCCTTTTTAACAATATTTTTTCTTTAACTGCTTAAAAAGAATGAAAAGATCTTCATATAAAAAACCATTAATTCAAATGTCTGAAAGTTTTTAAGAAATTGCTGAAATATAATATCAATAAAAGAGAAGAAGCTAATTTTAGCCAGAATCAATTTATCTTGACAAGTATTTATAATATTACATATCTTCAGAACCAAACAGGTTTATTTTATTTTATTTTTTTATTGACATCTTATTTCTTTATGTTGTCAAAAACTTTTGTAGTACATTTGCAAAAATGTTATCTTTTACTAGCTGATAGAAAAAAATGTCGATAGAAATTCAGAACAAGTAACTTTAAGAAATCAACAGTTTAGCTGGACTATCTTTAAATATTCTATCCATTGCTCTTAATAATCTTATTACTTTCTATCTAGTAGATTTATGACCATTCTGAATGCCTCATGAATGTATTATGTGATCCACAAGTACTTAGATTTATAATTCCAGCCATTTTTGCACAAAAGTTTCTTTATTATGTTTGTAAAATCTCAAACTTACATTTGTTTCATTCATATTATTGGTTGGTTCATTGCATAAACTCAACAGGGGTGACACAAAAAAGATTGATATTTAGAACACTGGTGTCCATTAATCTCATAACTAAATGTGATATTAAGGTAAATATTTTATTAGCATAAAAATTTTAAATATAAAAAATCTGAAATCAACATTTTCTATCATTCAAATAATTATTTTGCCTTTGACAAAAAACATCTGCTTTAATTCAATTTTTTCACAGCATTAGAAAAATTAGTTTCAAAAGAAAGCTAAAATTCTTATTATCATAATCTCTCTATAAACAGGCACTCATTACTCCTACACTCACACTCACCAGATGTACAGTTGGAACATGCTATTTAGAGATGAACAGGAAGGATGAAAAACATGAGAGTTTCATCCATCTTTCTGATTAAACTCGAAAGTTTCATCCTTCCTTCCCATACATTATTTTTCTGTTACACATGTTACTACACCTACCTTAACATACTGTTAGTTTGTTCTGCACACATACAGAAATGACTAATTTAGCAATCAGCTGATTCTTAATAATAACAAAAGTTATTTTACGACATAAAGAGATATATTAAGAAAGCATTCTTATAGAGATTTTTTTTTGACATGAGTGAATTCAGGGTAGGAAATCTTAGTTATCTTTGGGAAAAAAACACTATGAGCTTTAGAGTTTTTTTTTTAAACCACTGCTTACACTGTGAGATTTGTAAAATAATTTTTTAGAAGAAAAAAGAATCAAATAAAAATTGAAAAAAGGATTAGAAAAATAGAATAGGGTTGAATAAGATCTCTCTCTCTCTGCTCTCTCTCTCTCTCACACACACACACAAAGGCTGCTTACACTGTCTAAAATAAATTCCTGTTAAAGATCAAATTTTATTTCAAAATTGTTGATACATTTATATTGCTAACAACAAATGACTGAAGATATTTTATAAGTTTTCCAAAAGTGAATTGCAGCTCTGCAAGGCATATCTATACACCCATGGCAGTAAAGAAATAGGGATGCTTGATATTTCATACAATTAATATCTATATTATTCAGAACGTAATAAAGCATTTGCACAGCAAATGATTTAACAAGTATTTGCAATTACCATTTGGACAATTTCTTGTTGAAACAATGGAACCAAAGGACTCATGCGTGGAACATCTATATGGATCTATAATCAAAGAAAGAGGCAAGGAATGTTTTAAAACTTAAGATAGAACCAATTCAAATCTATCTACAGAATTGATCTTCTCAAATTACACTTACTTGACGATAAGTTTCATGGTGTACATCTTCGTTTCTGATGTCATAATAGCGACTAACAAATGTTTGATACTCTTCCTTCCGTCTCTGTAAAAACGACTCTCGACGTTCTTGGCAAGTAGGTAGATAACCCTGTAGAACAGATAAATTAAAATTTAGCAACTCACATTAAAAATAAAGCTTCAAATTCCCTAAGTAAATTTATTTCAGTCTGTTAAACCATATGTAATATATCTTAAAAAAATTAATTTAAACATGTGATTATTTAAATCAAAATGCTTATTAAATTTTATTATTAAATCAAAATGATTATTTAATCAATAATTTTTATAGGAAAGGAATATTTCAAATATTTCTTTGGTACTTTATAATTTACTAATTATAAAGTACCACATTTATTACTATAATAAATAAATAATACAATTAAGGCATAACTGTTAAAAGAAATTTACTCAAAAAGGAAAATGTTCATTCTTACCGATAATAATTTCCATGTAATGGGTCTGACTTTCACTGGAATGCCTGACCAACTTAATTTTCTTAGTTCCTCTGAAGAAAAAAATTTACTTCAATACTTGAGAATTTAAAAGCAACCAGAATTTAATTAAAAAACAGAGTTATAAAATGTATGAGAATTTTTTTAAAAAATATTTCTTTGAAATGCTTCTAATTATTTTATTTAAAATCAGTTTATTTTACACATGCTAATGTGCTTCTTGGTAACTTTGTTAAAAGGTTTCTAACTAAGGTGAGGAGCACAAAGAACACATATTATGCTGATCTTGTAGTTATTAAGACAAAATTTACAATTGAAATGGGTTTTCAGACACAGAGGAAGAATCTTTATTGTTAGACATCACACAACTATGATTAATTTCATACAATTTATTGCCACATAAATACCTCCACTCTTTAAATGAAATACAATTCATTAAAAAGATTTTAATTCTATGAGAATATAAACTTAAATAAAAAAAATCATGTTATTAAAATGTTTTATATTTATATTTTAAGTTGCTCTACCAAAACTTCAATTCCTAAACTACACGATTCTCTTATTCATTGAAAATTTTTATTCTTTCTTACCTTTTCAATTATTTTATTTACAACATTTGCAAAGCAGAAATTCTTTTCAGTTTTGAATTAAAAAATAGGTCTGTAATGCATTTCATTTCAAAATTTTGTTATATATATTGAAATTAAACCCCTCCCCTTTTTTATTTACTAAAAAAAATTTTTCCCTCTTTTTTTCTTTCTTTCAATTTGAAATTTTTTTACTCCACTGCATTTTCTTCCCTCCATCTAAATACAAATATTTAGTAACATAAAGTTCTACCTTAAAATTTAGTCTTAATATTTCTATATAAGTAAAAAAAAACTGCTTTCAACTGTGGTCTAATTATAGAACTTTTAAAACATTAATTATTTCAAAAATAGTTTCTTATAAGGCTTTTGATTTAAATACTTTAATAAAGACCAATGAATTTAATTTTTGGAGCCTCAAACTCTTCAAATTCTATTAAACTGCAGACTATATCATAAAAAATTGTTAAATTCTATTAAAGCAAAGTGCATTGATATTTTTAGTAACTTGTAAATTACAAAAACAAAATAAATTGCTTTTATCTTATTACAGAAGGAATGATCTTGTTTGCTCATCCTCTTTGGCTGTCAACAAGTCATTCTCCAAGTAAATATGTATAGTTGAGAGAAACTTATTCAACACTTTATAAATAAAGAAAGCATATAAAAAATCAAGACATTCAATGCTTCAAATTTCTTAGCTTTTTTTTTTTTGAAATTTCCCCCTATTCCAGATTAACATTTTTATTTTTTTAACATTTTGCCCTGACATAAAATCCCATATAACATCGTTTATATTATAATATGAATTTCTATAAAAAAATTATCTTTGGCAATCATATCCAAATTAATATTATTATTTGCCATAGGCATGTAAAATGCTTCAAGATTAAATTAATATAATGAAAATGTTACCTACCCATTTTAATAATATTAATTTAATATTACATACTAATTTTGATGAGCCGCATCTTATTATAACAAAAGATAGTTTTAAATTTCACTTATGCAAGAAGAGATGCATCATAAATAGCTAGTGCAGGGAAATTAACTGGCATAAGTTGACGACAATTAAGAATACAACTATGGTGCATAAATTTCCATATGAAATAAAAATTGTCAAAATTAATTTTGAAAATGAGCCAAGAGATTACCAAGCCCCCCCCCATTTAAAAAAGAAAGATTTGTGTGAGTTTTTCAAAAATGGAGGAGGAGAGGAGGTGTGACCTTTAATGACATATTCGGCAAAATACAATTTCGTACAAAAATAAGCAATATTGGACCAATACTAAAGGCTGATTTGTTCAGTTGACAATTATTTTAAATCAAACTAATGCTTCCTAAAGCTAAATAGTTGTTAAGAATATCAATATTCAATGAACTATAGCCATCTTTCTTATATGATGTGCTAAAAACAGGAAAAAGTGGACAGTGTCTTAGTACAACATTGAAAATAATTGCATAATTTTGGTCAATTAAAAAATATTTTTTCAGCTTGACAGAAAGAGTCAAGCTCTGGTTACTTTTTACAGCAAATCTATTTGACTGAGATTTTGATGTAGGTAACTTCCTCTTTTCAACATCACCAACACATCATTAATGATGTTCATAACTATGCTGTATATAAAATAATTCTACATTTTGATTGCTCCAAAAACCAAAGATATTTTCTCCATCAATCTAGTTCTATAAAATTTTATTCTCATCTACAAAAATTGCTGACAGTTTATTCAATTTTATGAATCAATATGTCAAGAAACTTGCAATTTACTAACTAGTGAAATAGATAAGACCTTACTCAAATTCTTTTTTTTTTTTTTTTTTTACATTTTCTTAGAATTATTAAATTTTAGTAAAATATTTACAGCAAAAATGGTCTATGAAATTGAAATCAACTTTTTTCTTGAAATAATGGAAAAGCACATTAAATTCATTGAAATTCTCTTAATGTTCTGATTGAGTAATGCTAAATGAAATTAAGTAGGTGGATTTTGTTGATCATAAGATAACTTTTGGCACCATTATTGTCTATGAAAGTTTCTCAATAATAATACTAACTGATTAATAACATCAAATAATAATACTGATCAATGATTCAAAGACCATTTCAGTTCTGTGAAGATACAATAAATAGTATAGAACAGATGGCTTAGGTATACTCCGTCCCGGCCAAGTCATTCGGATATAATGATGAGCCGCCGCAAAGTACCCACCACCAAGCACGGAAGTGCAGGTTAATCAACTTAATTTTCATAAAACTTAATTCAAAGAACCAGATCAGAAAAAGATACGAATTTAAATTTTCAAAAATTGTCACCTTGCCTCCAAGTTTAGTAATTATCAAACATTCCAACAGTTATTAGAGGAACACAAAAATGTAAACAATGTTAACTAAGAAAATGCTGTTAAAGAGAAAATGGAGAAGAACAATAAATAGTATAATAGTATTAACTTCAAATGTCAATTCTCGTGTCTGACTTGAAAAATTACAGACACAGAGAAAGGATAATTGACACCATTTCTGCATCAATACCCATTTTTCATAGATATAATTTAAAAAATAAAACTAAGTGACAAACTGATATTTTCTTATCTTCCAAAAAATAATGAATGTGAATGTTGGGTATTTTCAAATACTTTAGGAAACATTTTCAATCCAAATATTTTATTTTCAACATAAAAATTATGTTCTTTAAAAAAAAAAAACCCCTCACATATCTACCAAACTAAATTCCTAAAATTTCACATTAAAATATACAAAACCCTTACATTTATTTTTTGATTTCAACAAGGTTGTTATTTAATGTTAACTGAATATATACTCCAACAAATTTACATCAATCATATGAAGTGAAAAAAATATACTTTATTTTTATATAATTTGAGAGTAAAATTACTAACTTAGATCAGTATTTTGGCTATTAAGAAGTTTCTGAAATGACTGAAGACGTGCAGCTTCTCGCTCCGATGACCCATCAGAACTTGAAACAGAGAGATTCTGTGTACTAAATAAAGATGAGGGTTTCTTGTGAATCTGGCGAATTCCAATACCTGGACCAGGAAGTGAGGATGCATTTGAAGTGCTGTTACTTATTGCAGAACTTTTAGATTCATCCAGAGATATATCACCTAGGGAGTAAGCAACATATATTCACATCACCTTATCTATTGAATATTACAATGCTGGAAAAAAACACCTATTTATAAGAACACTTATTTTTTTTTCTGTAGCCGTAAAAAGCACTTCTTAAACAAATGCCTATTTATACAATGGAAGAAGAGGTAATACATAATATTGAATATGGTGAAAGAGAGGAGCAAAAACTATCAACAGTTTTTTTATTATGTTTGATATCTTAAAAAGATAGATATGAGAATTTTTCTATCATTTCTGATTTCTAAATTATGCCCTTTTAACGCAATATTTTATTTCTAGATTAATATTAAAATTTAAAACCAGCTGAAGTTGATCAAAAATAATAATTGCATTTTGCACTTTGGAGCATTTAATTAGTTGTTCTTTAGGATTACAATACTGTTTACTATTAATTATCATTGAAAATAGCCCCCTGTAACAGATCTTGAGAAAATGGACATGAAAATAAGTAAACGTATTATAGCAATACAATGCAAAACAAGGAAAAAAGAAAAAAAAGTTTCATATGCAAACGGAGAAAACCTCTTACACCCTTCTCATACTCCAGTCTAGTGAATTTTAAAACGCTGAATATAATTTCCTAGCTTTTAAAAATGAATAATTTATTGTGATTGTCAAATGCTGAAAGGGTAATTGATATTACCCTTACAATCAAGAGATGCTTTCTAATGTCATAAAACCTGTTGAAGCATTACACACGAATAATAATATTTTAAAACTATTTTAATTACTACGAAACAAATGGTTTTAATTCTCTAAATAGGATCAAAATCTGGCAGACTCAAACTATTCTATACATGCCACTCTTTTCATTAAAACATGTTTAAGAAGCAATTTAAATGTGGTACAGTTAGGAATTTATTTAAAAAATCAAAATATGATATGTAGAAGCTTAATTTAAAAAAATATTTTAAGTATCCATAAAAAAAATTAGAAATTAAATGAAATATCAATTTAATTCTCATAAAAAGAAAAGCTCAATCAATTATTTATAATTTGTTCTAAATTCAATAAAAACTATTAAATATCTCCAATGAACATTATTACCTTTCTGTGTTGCAAGTCTTTGTAATGCTGCTGCTTTGGTTTCATAACTACTGATTGCAGAACTGGAACTATCACTGTCCTTCTTTGAAAGATCTGAAGGATTGACTGAAATGACATCACTGCTCAAGTTATTTAGAACTGCAGCATTAGAAAATGGCAAAGTTCCTTTGCTATGATTACTTAGTACTTTCATAGCAGTTGATTGGGCCACTTTGGAATGAATTGACACATCTGAAAGGAAAATAAAGGCAATCATATCACTAAACAATCTAATGTAGAAGCAATTTGAATCAGTATAGATATTATTTATGAATTTAGAATTTAATTACTAATTAATTAGTATTGAAGCAGCAGCATTCAAAAAATTATTATTTACTAGAAGTACAATTTTTCAATACGTTAAAATATATTTCCTACATATTTAAAGAAATGATTTTCATAGAAATTAAATATCGAAAAGTGACGAGCAAATTATAACACTGAAAGCATTTCTTTCATTTTCATTTTATTAAAAAGTAAGTACTTTTCCCTGTCATACAGGTAATAACACTAAATGAAAGAATTTTTATATTTTTAAGGTATACATAACATTCTTTTAAAAATAAATATGTAATGAAAACTAACATTCCCGTACCCGGCATTGCTCGGGTAATGGAATTAGTAGGGGATAACAGTGCTTGGTGCACCTAGTTAAGAAAATACCCTATAATAATTACTTATTACCTATAATTTTTTCTAATTTTGGGAGGGTCCCGGTGCCCCTGGACTCCTTATATATGTGCCCTTGTCCTTAACTGTCCGTAAGGATCCTTTTAAAGTAATGATTTTCTTTGCAACTGCTGGCTATCCACATTTTATTGTTATACTTATGTTTAAGCAAGAACTTCTTTGTATACAGCATTTTGGGGGGGGGGTTCTGGTGCTAAAACTATTAAGCTGCTTGATGAACTGAATCTGGAACAAGCTACATAAAACTGGCCAAGTGAAAAACAGTCTCCTCTTAAATCGATCCCTGCTACTTTTAATGTCTGTCCTTGTGATTTATTAATGGTTATTGCAAAGCAAACTTTTACAGGAAAGTGCACTCTTTTAAATTCAAAAGGATAGTCTGACGAATTAGTGGAATGCGGGGTATTAAAACCAACTCTCCTGGAGCGCATCCAATAATTATCGTAGCTTCGATTACAAATTTATTAAGTCTAGTCACTTGTAGTCTGGTGCCATTGCATGGCTTTGGAGGACAAAGGTTTCGTAGTAGCATTACTGGTGTCTCAACTTTCAGGCGAAGTATGTGAGTTGGAAAACCTGGATTGAACTCATAAGACGCAGAGTTTTTGCTGGGTTGTTTTCAAAATTGACCAGGGTGTTCCAAAGAAATGCCAAATTATATTTAAAAAAGTTTAGTCTCATTTTTATTTATCAATGGATTAGATTTGTGATGTTGAAAAGGAAAACCGAATAAACGATTTAAAAAAAAATTAATGCACAATTTTTTGTCAGATTTTTACAATCTTTCACACGATTTTGAAAAATTTATCAAATGTTATGCAAAAAAATTGATTAAGTTATGTTGAAAAGTTTCGGCGTAATTAAATATTAAAGCGAATTTTCGCCTCTTCATTAAAAAATTCGCCAAAAATTCAGTTTTAGAAATTCGATTTTTTAAATTGTATTGCAGCATATTACAGCGCATTGTCTTTCTGGAAGCCTATTTTCTGTATTTTTCCAGCTAAGCGTCTATTTTACAGGGCCGTTCAAGAAATAGACCCGTCAAAATGGACTTAAAAAAAAATCGATATTTAAGTTTTGCGTCGATATTTGGTAAAATAAATTATACCTCCGTGGTCTACGATAAAAAGTCCATCCGATTCCACAGCGATATTGAGTATGACGGACGCGTAACGATGGCAATTTTAAAAACGCGGTTTCACTGAACGAAAAGGTACTCATGAGCGATCGCTGCTCCGGAAGGCCATGTTTCACTCGAAAAGTAGCATTACAGGTTTAAATTTCACAGAAATTAAGGGATTTTAATTAATTTCTCCCGAACTAATTGATATTTCGAAAAATAAACTATCCTATCTTTTAAGTTGGATCAAACTGCAAGTGGTGTGTAAATTTTATTAAAATCGGTTGAGTAGTTTAGCAGTCCATCGCGGACAAACAACGTGACACGTAATTTATATATATTAAGATAATACAGATCTCTTACATAACTTCTATGCATATATTGTGATGTGATTTGGGCCATATTCTTTACTCTTCTTACCTTTATTAGAATTATTCAAATGTTAAAATATAGGCAATATGACAGAAAACTTAGTATATATGCAGTGATTTTCGATTGATTATGCTATTTGGCAATCAAATGCTTTGTTGAGAAATGAAAGCGGTTGAGATTTGATTCTTGAGATTCAGAAAAATTTCTAACAAATTCAATTCCCCCCCCCTCATCATGAGAGCATAAAATGCAGATAACTGTATTAAAGTTTAGATTCAAAATTAGCTCAGTTATTAAACACGGCAAAGCTAAATTATCTATGAGATTTGTGTCATTTTATAACTCTGCAATTTGTGTTATATAATTTGGGCACAATTGTAATTAAATTAAAAAGCATATATATTCTTATATTAGATTTGTATTATAAATTAAACTATTTTAATCTGGGAACCTACATCATCATTTATGTCTTTTTACACATAAAAGGCAAAAGGGTTCAATAAAAATGTATTTTAAAGTCAGTCTATTGATCTTATATGCATACAAACTACTGATATATATCCTTTCTTATTAATCTCAACTTCCTTTCCTAGAAATAAATTCTGAAAGTCCACTTTATAATATACAAGCCATATATTTAATTTAATTCTTTCAATATTATTAAGTAATTATATTTTAAAGCATGCATGTCTTTCTCATTGAATTTCAAAGTTAAAAAATGAATTAGTATACATAATCTGCTAATGATTTATATTAAATCATTAGTTTAATTACTGTTTGATATTATTCATCTGATCATCACAAATAAATTAACAACATTATTTCAAATTTATTTTTCAAGAATGTAAATTTATAGTAAAGCATTTGCGGAAAATTTTCTACTCTAACTTTTCAATATTATCAACAGACTCAAGGCCCTATTTTTTAAAAATGGGAGGATATTTTTTTAATACAAAAATATTTGATGACCCTTTAATTTTCATTATTTATTTTTGAGAAGGAAAAAAAAATAATAATAATTCTATCATTATTTATATGGAATAAAATGAGATAACACAATGTTTTTTAAAATACAGTTTTTGAAGTCAGAAATAAAATATTCATTATTTTAAGAATTTAAGTGTTTTTTTAAATGTTACATTGCATATTAATTTGACATTTTAACAAATTATAAATTTTTGTTATAAAATAAAATTTATATTTACAATTTCATTTTAACTTAATAATTTATTAATTAAAAAATTGTAAATTTATCTTTACAATTTTTAATAAAAAGTTTAATACTACTTTCTTATCATTCTTATTTCATAAATATTTTCAATAAAATGAAATCTTGCATAATATAGGCCAATTTATACTTTACTACTATTAATAATATTTATTTTAAACTTAAACCTCAATCAGATTTAAAAAAAAAAAGCATACTTCACAATTCAGTGTTGAGATAAATTTCTTTATTCCTATAGTATTATAAATAAAGGTACTAGTTGCTTTAAATGGCAACCAAAAAGTGCTCGAATGCACATTATGTATCAAGTGTAAATCATATGCTACAAAAGTTTTACAACTGAAGTCATTTTTTTTGTAAATGCAATGGCAACACATTATTAAAAGCTGATATTTTTAGAAGCTCGAGCAGGTAATAAAATATTTATTTTTTGCTTACGAATATTTGTTGAAACCAAAAACCTCACCCCAAAAATAGCTTAATGTTCTAACATAATTTTAAAAGAAAGAGAAAAGAAAGACCATTAAAAATTGTTTTACCAGTTGTAAGGCAAAATTCATCATCTCCAATATCCCAGGCATCTTCTGTACTATCTTGAAACTCTTGAAATGAACTAGATGAAGATGTTTTTCGATGTTTCGATTTAGATGAAGCTTTTTTAGGACTAATACTTCTATGAAGGAAATATAATGTAAATTCGATGAGTTTTCTAAACAAAAATATGAGTTTTAAATAATGATAATAGGCTTAGACAAAACCAATTTTCAACCACAATGACATAGAATAAAAAAGTCATTTAATATAAGGCCCAATAGAGATTTAATTATATGGATTTGCACTATCTTTCACAAAAAAGACACATTTTCCTTTTTTTTTAATGCTGACCTACATATGACTATTATCCACATGTTTCTGACACATTCTAGCATATATTTTTTAAAGCAATGATATCACAAAGTTGCCATTATTGACAACTTTCTTTGATCAGATTATTAGATTTTTGGGTAGTTAAATATAAAACAAGGAATGTATTCATATTACATTTTGCCCTGTAATAAGACTGGAAAAGATGAATTTAATTGAATAAATCAAAACAATTTATAAAGCATGAAAATTAAAAAATGTATATATCATGAAATAAAAACAAAAATGAAAACTCTACTTCGGAATTAATATCTAAAGAAGGCATTTTTTTTTTTAAATTCCCATTTTAACACTGGCAAAAGTATCTGATTGAGTGTTTTGAGGCATAAGTTTGAATTTCACAGCATTTAAATTACAAATTAAATTGTGCATTACACTAGAAAATGTATAAAAAGTTAAGAACACATGGTACAAAAAAAAAGGATATAATTAAAAAGCTAATTTTTTAGAGTTTTACCAAATCATTAAAAAAACCCCACTTTTGTGATAAAAAAAATCTTATCCTAATGGTTCTATCGCCAAAATTGCAGTTGATATTGGAATCTTATATTTTGTCGTCAAGACTAGGAACACCGATCCGACATCCGTTTAGAATCCATCAGAGTTGTTCGTAAGACTGTCTTCCTTACGACGTAACTAACTGCGTTGGAAAGCAGCATTACAAGTTTGTAACTCTGCTTTTAACAAAAATGGATGCCGCGGATCCTCATTGGGATTAAAAGTCGACAAGGGACCAGTTGATCGATGTGAATAACTTTTTATCCGGTTTGGGCGACTTTCGAACTCCACTAGCGACACGGTTAATTCTTTGCAAAAATAGAAAAAAGGTTCTTCCAAAACTCGTTGCAGCTTTGGATTTAGATATTTCTGTCGTCACGCGTTAGATAGATCACACTCCATAAAATGTAAGGAAACTCAAGGAGCCAAACATCAGTCCGCATAGAATTCGATGCAGCGAATTCCCGCCAGAATGATCGATAGGCCTTTAATCTTCCTTCATGAAACTAGTCCGGATTCAGAATCTCTTAAAAAACAGATATCAAACTTGTGAAAGCTATCACAGAAAAATCTTCGCCCATTCCTGGCAGCCGAAAGTTGACCGCAGTTCACAACACAAGACGCTTTACATGACACATTTGCCTTGGCGTGAAAGGTTTCCTTATTAAGGTGTGCACCGTGCGGAAACAAAGGTGATCTCTCATCGGTACTTTTCCGTAAGCCGGGCGGCTGCGAAAAATCGTCCAATATTATAGAATTCCGTCACATTACTAAATGATTTTAAAGCGAAAAATCACCAAACAACGTAGAAATTCCGCCGAATTACTTTGGCGATTTTTCGCTACCACCCGCCTGACGGAAAAACACTCTCGTCTTCTGTCCGCACCTTTTTCCATATATCTACAGCGAGGTGGCGTTTTTGAAGAAAATCCAGGCAGAAAGTAAAAGAATGGTTCGTTCCAAGAAAGTAGATTCCATCAGTTGTAATCCACAAGGAAATACTAGGAGACATGCAAACAGTCTCACATCAATGATTGGACGAAGCTTCCGATAGTCACACTTGCTCCGGTCTATCAGCAAACATGGGCTGGCGTATTTGCCTATTGCGAAATAAGTCAATCATGTTTTTTTTTTTTTTTTTAAGAAAGAAATCTGCGTTTTCTTTGTATGTACGTATATTCAAGATGCGAGGAAATGCGTCAATAACGCTAGCATGTTAATTATTATTGGACATGGTTTTAAGGAGTGGAAAAGATAAAGAAAGGAAGCAACAATTTAACATGCGAAATAACAGCATATTAAAAGAAAGTTTATATTTACATACAAATTAAAAAAATTCTCTCAATTATCTAGAATATAGCGAGACCAAATTTATACATTAAGGGAAGAGATATATTACCCCTCAAGCTTTTTAATTTTAAGTCATATAAAATTAAGGACTCCAGTGAAATAAAACCCGAAGCATTTTTGTTATCATGATATACAGGATGGTTCAAAAGACTTCCCTCATATATGAAATCCTAGCAGCAAATAAAACTAAGATTTCAGACATAGTTGTTTGAAGGTATGGCTGGAGAATGTGATGATTCCGAACAACGCAGAGCTCACGGTTACAGTTACAGTGAAAGAATTTCGCAATTTTCGAATGACAACACCCACTTTTTCCTTACCCAAACTGATCAGCGTATCGAAAAACCACAAATGGTGTTAGAACGATTATCGTGTAACGAAAATTGCTGGCGTAAAGCATTTGCACAGAAGAGCATTATAAAGGACAAATGACAACACAGTACAAAGAAAACAAAAACTTTTATTGGAATGGAAAGTTATAAGTGCATGTTTCCAACGTGTTCATCTTCACAGGCGACAACGGATAGCCTGCAGGTGATTGTGGACGACAATGCCGAACGTCACATGAAAGGTGGAATCTGCATAACTTAACGTGTTATGGCATCTTTCAATTCTTATACACATCTCGTTGACCAGGCGTGTATACCTTAGATTTCAGATATCCCCATAAACCAGAAATACATAGGAGGGGGTCGGGGGTGGCCAAGAAACTGCAAAGTTAACAGAGATGATTTTATCACCATAGTATTGTTACAGAACTCGAGCACATTGGGTGGCGTGTGGAGGAGGCCCCATCTTGCATCCATACAATGTTACTAATGACATTTCATTGCTGCAATTCAGGAATAACGTAATTCTCCAATATCGATTTATACCGAGCCCTTGTGACTGAGCACGATTTCAAACCTGTGGCAGTGACCGCTTCGAAGAAGTACGGACCGAGAACAAATGTGCTAGCGATGCTGCACCTCGCAGCCACTTTGGCTTCGTGTAAAGGCACTGGTGCCACATCGTGAGGGTTTTTGTCAGCCCAGTAAACACAGTTCTTGATGTTAACGTTTACAGTTAACGAGAAGTGTGCCTCATCCGTCCATATTATCAGCCACGGCCATCTTCATCATAACTGGTGAGGAAAAAATTGGCAAAGTTCACACGCAGTTGCTCATCTTCCAACAGCAAAGTCTGGACAAGCTGAAAGCGACAAGGAAACATCCGCAGAACAGAGCGCAGAAGCCTGGGAATTGTGGTTTTCAGTAAATCCAAATTGCGAGCAACATTTCTTGCAGTATGCGATGGACTTGCAGTAATCGGATTACGCACTTCCACAACAACTTGAACTGGAACAGATGGCAGTACGGATAGAGGTCGATCGCAAGTGCATCCAGTTTCTTCAAATTTTCTTACCAAATCAAATACACTTCTTATGTAACATGAGGCTCGTCATAACTTGTGATTAAGTAGGTAAATTCATACTGCTTCGGCAGCATTTTCAACTTTCAGATAAAACAGCTTTATCCTCTTTTTTGTAAGCATCATGTTGGCACAATCGAACCTCCGACTGAATAAACACTCTTCCCACATTGCTTTTTAAAGGTTTTTCCATAAGCAAAGCTTTGTACATGTTCTGCAATTGGTGCTTCTACTGTCTGAATTATGCGCAGTGTTTCAAAACTTCTCCTCTCTGTTTTCATTGGTCCTTTATAATTCTTTTCTTTGCAAATGATTTACGCCGGCAATTTTCGTCACACGCTAATCATTCCATATGTGATTTTTCAATATGCTGATCAATTTGCGCAAGTAAATATTGAGTACTGCCATTCGAAAATTTCCTCATTGTAGCCGTAACCGTGAGCTTTGCGTTCTTTAGGATCATCACATTCTCCAGGGCATAACTTTAAACAACCATGTCTGAAATTTTGGTACGATTGGTTGAGCGGATAGACTGCTAGGGTTTCATATACAAGGGATGGTTTTTTTTTTACAACTTTGTAAATCATTTTATGCTTACGTGACAAAACATGCTACAATTGCTTATTTTTATTATGTTTTAATTGATTCATTTTTGGCAATTCCAGTATTTGGGAATCAATTTTTGTAAATTTTTCAGCCATAAGTTTCATAGAGTTAATTAGTAACAAATAAAGTACATTTTTCTATGGCCCAACATACATTTTTTTAAGTATTTCATTTTCAGTAAACATGTAAGAAAAATATTTCCGATATATCATTGAATATATTATAAGGCGAATGTGAAGCAAATAGTTCGAAGTCAGTTTATTTTCTGACATTTAATTTGATGTTTTTGTATCTGACTTGCCATCTTTTTCTGTATTCTTCTTATGGCCCGTTCCGACAGCCCATTGCCCTTATGGATATGGTCGTAAATCTGATATCTGACCTATTGTAGAACCCCTCATGTATGAAAATGTCGATCAAGAGCTTCCCACAGAGTCGGCAAAATGAACAGACCACAGGAGAGGGGGAAGAGACCAAAGTCGCGTCGGACAAAAGGCGTGCAAGGACTGTCGGAACGGGGCTTTAACTAAGTGCGTTAAGAATGATGACTCTTTTGAATTAACACATAGTACGTTTTCCCCTTTTAGCATGACGTGTTATTGCTTGTTTTCCCATATTACTTAGGCGTATCTTTTTATAAAATTAGAAGTACTATATAAATGGATTTTGCTGAACTTCTTGAGCTCATTCAACAAAATCAGGATTTTTATTTATTTATATTTTTTATTCATCCAATTCGTATTAAATATGGATTTTGAGCAGCTCATTGTTTTAAAAAATTCTCTAATCTATTTTAAATAAGATCGCAATTTTTCATATGATAAAGAATCATTCAATTAACTCAAGTATGGTAGACTTAACACCACAGCGCTGTTGTTATTCAAGCTAGAGAAATGTATTTTATTCTTTCCTGAAGATACAGAAGCCTCGTGCCAGCTGATTTGCAGACATTCGGGAATCTTACGGAAAAGAACAGCTCGATTGATCAACACACACACAAAAAGAGTAGAAAAATAGTGAATTTCCGCACTATGTAAACACGAAAGACATTGTTTCATTTCAGGAAGCTATGATTATGATTATGATGCAATCGGCATTTTTTAAATTGGGAAAAAATAACTATTAAATTCCCCTTATTTTCAAGTTTTTATGAAAATTTTCTATTTTCTCAGCATTTTTCAAATTTTTTCAATTTTATGTGTTTTCTCGGTTTTTCAGGTTCTCCCCGTGGCGCGGCAACCCTGATGGAATGACACAGATAGACCAGACAAGTAGGGTACACTTTTTAAATTGTGTCAACTTGCAATCTTTCACCAGAGAATTTAATTCAAAACAACAGCATTGGCCCCACAAGAAGGCTGCAAGACGATTTTCCTGTAATCATTTGATCCTCAGCCCGCGCATAGTCCTCCTGAGTGCAGTTTGATTCATCTGCCGGAAAATTATGTTCCTCTACGACGACTCTGATCTCCATTCGATTTTCAGACATTACTACTTTGACTTGTCTTCCGTCGTTTCCTTCAATCTCTCTATTCATATCCAGGATATATTCATTCTTTCTTATAATATATATGTCATTAAGATTTGCCAATTTCCTCTCGACAAATGCTTTTAATTCTTCTTGTGTTTTCTCTTATCCAGCTCGAATCTCTTCCTTTAACTCGGCTAAGAAAGCAATCAGGTTGGCGTTTTTAGTCATTTTTGCCCGAGATCTTTTCAACAAGAATGCACTGCAAAACCATTACCCAACTCCTGTCACCAAACGTTACGGAAAATTTCTGCCTTACCAAAAGTCCGACAATCAACAGGTTTGGTGTAGTGGGTGTATGGTGAAACAATCTAACAGACTCAATAACAAATAAAGACATTTATTTAAAAAGATAAGAGCACATCCGAGTGCACATAAGAGCGACACTTAAGTAAACTGCAGTATATCAACAGCAAACCGATCGCAGCGAGCACAACACAAAGCTGCCAGATAGGATGTGAAACATTAAACAATTATTCTCCACTTTTACCGACTTCCAATGAACTTGACTGCTGATTCACAGGTAACTGGCTATTCGGCGCACAACCGATTCATCACTTGAGATAAGCTCAACTGATTGACTACACAATGAGTTGATTTGGAAGGGCTCATATCTCCGACAGGAACTTATCCCTGGTAGTGGCAGGTTGCATAGTTTTCAGGGCTGGTGTAAACCTGGAGCTTCCGAAACATATTTTCCGTCTTGCCCATGAGGCAGATAGAGGGTGAGGCGGAGAAGGGCTCATTGCCGATGATTGTGGGGTGAGGGGTGAATGATTGTGGGGTGGGTGAAATTCTGAACGTTCAAGTTATGCATAAGAGGTTTAACTGAAATTAAATAAAATTAATATTACTTTTTTTCAGTTGGCTACCAAATGTGGCTATTTAAAAATAAGAGCACATCATCTTTTATCCCAAGAATCCATTCAGTACACACACAAATGTACCAATAAATAACTAATAAATTTATATGCTTTTCATACATTTCAGCATTACTGTTCATGATTCTAAAACCTTTAGTACTTTTGTAAATAAGTCAAAAAGCACTTATTTCATTAAAAAAAAGGTGAAAGATAAGATATTATTTTCAGTAGGAAGTGTAATGGATATTCATGCTCCTGTCTATCAACCTTTAGCCAAATGACTGTGTCTGAAAGTGCTTGTATCAGAATCCTGAAGCAAAGAGTACTACAGAACTTTATAAAAGCAACATGCTAAAATGTAATAAAATAAATGAAAAAAAGAAGAAGAAATAAAATAGATGGAATAAAGTGTGTTTAATTACTATAAACCTATTGGTATTCTGAAAGAAAAAATATTTATTAAAATGGAAATTAAAAAAATGATTTGTCTAGATTTGAGTGGAGAAATTATTTTAAGTTTCAGAAAAAAAAGCCAACTTTACAAATCTTAGGAGAAATAATACCTCATGCAATCTAAATGAATCATAATATGCTTTGAAACCTTTCCCTAATTTACATCAAGATTGCAGAATGAAATCTCAAATACATGGGCATTTTAGAAATAACCATAAAGTGTAAATATATTATTCAGATGACTGTGAAGGTATAAAATTATGAATTAATTTCATACATACAAAGCAGGGAAGAAAGATGGAGAAGGAAATACAAAATTTGCATTCACACTGCTAAAGCTTCCAGCATATAGATACCTTGTTATTAAGCATGGCTGCTTATTATTATTATTCAGATAGATGGATCAAAAAATATATATGATTTTTAATGGAAGAACCAATATTAATGAATTTGTATTTTATACATATGTGTTCTCAAAAACTTATGATTAGCTACAAAACTGGAGAGAGAAAAAAGTTCATGCTTTCATTTATAACTATGAAATTCTGGCCTTCAAAGGTTAATTATAAACTCAAAATATTTTTTAAAGAATTTTTGGCATTTATTAAAAAAATAAATCTAGAAATAAAATTTCTACTTACTTTGAGTCCCTAATTAGATGCAAATTTTGAGTTGCACTTGACACTGGCCTGTTCAAAAATGGTTTAATTTATTAGAAAAAAAAATACAATGTAATCAATCAAATAATACTTAAAAATACTGTCAACAACTATTCTGTTTCAAACAATTTATTTCTTCTATAGAATTATTCAAGAAATACTTTAAAAAAAAAGAGCTTCATATTTTATCAATTTATATTGATATTCTATTGCTATTATTTTTTTGACAACTAATGAAATGAAGTAAAATAGTATTAACTACTAATGTAAATGAACATAAGAATTTAAATGAAATTTTTGAGGAAAACTATTGGCAACAGCTGTTTTAACTTAGTATGTTAATAATTGAAAAAAAAAAAAAAAAAGGCATAATATTTATACTGTTGTTTTGATACAAATGCTTTTTGTCTGTGACATATTTACTTTTATCTTTATGCATAATATTTTTTATTTTATTCTTCAATGTTAGTAAACAAAATTATTAATTTAAAATATTACAATTAAACTGAACAACATGTGTTAAATTTTTTTCTTTCCTTGAATTAATATTTTATAAATTTACTTCATTTTCTGACATATGTAAGTTGGACAAAAGGAGACTTATATTTGTGTTATAAAGAAAATAGAAAATTATTGAACTCTGTGACCAATTGAAAAATTAGCATTGTTTTACAGCACATTAATTTGTTCTCGACAGGATGAATATTCTTATAATTTAGAAATATTTCTTTATTAAGGATCATTTCGATTATAATATATAATTGGAACATACTGCATATGCTCATTGGAAACTATTCTATTAGTAGAGCTTTGATAATTAACAGATATAGATATTAGTTCCATGATAATAGTGGGCTGAAGCATATATTTGGTAGATTAAATTGATGATTAGACTGGTTTCATCTGGTGTTCCAATATTGAAAAATATTTAGACAGTAATCATAACACATATATTTTTAATAATAAAGTCATTTTGGTTTCATACTCAATACATTCTCCCTCACAATATAATATCCTCATGCTTTTTGTTTATTCAAATCAAAATGCACTGAACATTACAATAGATAGATGAAAAAATTTATATATTGAAAATAGAAGAAAACATTTATATATTTTTTAAAGTTTGACTAAATATTCTTTTTTAATGAAAACCAAAAAATTTAACCTCGGCTTACAACTCTAGAAAATTTGAAAAAGTTAAACCAAAAAACTGTTGTAACTTGCTTTATATATAAACAAACTGTGATTTTTTAAAAATTATAAGCAATTAATTGCTCTAAATTTTAAATAAAAATTCAAGTAGCATGCAGTTTGTTTTTATTTAAGTATGACCAATTTTTAAATGAACTGTGAAACTTTGACATTGTAAACATATACATTCTGTTTACTTAAATATTTTAAATAATGTACTACTTTATATTTCCTTTTAGTGACAGCTCATAAAAGGCTATAGGACAAAGGCTATACCTAAATAATAATAAACCAGCAACATATTAAAATTAATAGCTATAGACATGTTGAATTTAAAAAAAGCTTAAAATTCAGTTTAATACTGCCAGAAATTGAAAGAAACATTAAGGTAATATCCACTTTTAATAATATGCAAGATGTTCTCACTAGCACTTGATCTAGTTGCATAGCATGCCCATAATATTTAGTTGCTACAAAGCTGTATCTATAGAAATCTTTGCAAAGAGTTATAAAATTTAGTTTCCTCAAGCTAAAAAGAGGTGATATGATCAAGACAATGTTCTTTTTCAATTAATAAAAAATATTCAAAAGAGATGAAATTGATATAAAGCTTTTCTATAGAACAAAATGCTTTATTTACACAATTTACAGGAGTTAACCAGTAAGGATTAATCTGAGTTTGCAACAGTACCCATGATTTTACTTAACAGTAATAGGATTATGAGAAAGAAGGGGAGAAAATAATGTTTTGAAAAATTAATAATAGAAATGTATAAGAAAAAAATTAAATTATTACTGAGAAAGACTTTGTTGTTCTGATAATACTCTAAACAGAACAGATTTTCAAAGGCAGAGGGGAAGGAAATTTTTTTTATCTATATTAATTTTTACAGTTTTAAAGATTAGCAGAATCCTGTTGTTCAGAAGAACAAAATTTTTAATAATGTCTCATCCTACAACTAGATTTTGCAACATAATTTCAGGGTTTTTTAGGAAGCTGAAATTTTAATTATATTTGTTCAGATGAAATACCCACAAGATGTTACTAAGATATTATTCTTAAAATAATATTAAACCAAGAAAAGGAAGTTTATCATTGCAATGTCAACACAATGAATAAAAACTTGAATGATAAGAAATACAATTAATTCATTAAACAAGCATGCACTACTTTTGTCCCCACATACATTTAAATTTCCATAATATAATTGACTGAATAAAAACATGGTAGGTACATAGTTTACAATTATGATTCTGTATTTGGAAGTGTGCATATAAATCACTGACACACATATACATTGCTAAAGACAAAGATATTATAATAGTATACTTTAATTACTTATATCACAAATAAAGATGTGAAACAAATGCAGTTATGCAAAAGATAACTTGTATTGTTTTTGTATGCAAGAGAACTACCAAGACAAAAGCAACATATTTTACAAGAAAATATACTCACATAATCAGAATAGCAACAATAAAATTATTCTAAATTATCTAGATAAAAAATATTAATACATGCAACATTTTAAAAAAAACATTATACTGAAGTGTAATTAAATTTTTATTCATGAATATAAAAGTTATGAATTCTTAAATTAAATATTATACTTCAAGTTTTAATTTATAAATGAATCTGGGTACTTTACTGTTAGTAGGGCGGCAGCAAAAAATTGTAAGAAATTTGGCGGAATTCTACATTATTTGGCAATTTTTCGCTGCCACCCAGCTAATGGAAAAGTACTTGAAACTGTATTATACAATGCAAGAAATTTTTTATTATAAACCTTTACATGTTTTATCTCCAAAAATGAAATGTTGCAAACAATTTTTTAAAATTGCAAATTTATTTTAGCTTTTACGAGCTTTACTGGTAAAATAAAATATAATGATACAATAATTGGAATGTTAAATCATTATCATTTTTTTAAATTTTACAGTTGAATTAAATTTTTATATGAGCACTTAAATAAGTAAAAATATTCAGATTTTACTAGTATTTTACAAAATGTATTATTACAAGAAAAAAATTATGACAGATGGGTTTTAAACTTATGCAGCAATGTATATAAAATTTATAGCCTACATTAAAAGTTAGTCATATTTATAATTTGTTTTATAAGCATGATACAATGATTTTATCGTTCATCTTTTTCATACTTTCAAAACGGGAAGGCTCCTCTAAGTTCAGTTATTAGTTCTGGAAGAATAAAAATTATTGGACAAAAGTTTAAAAACAACTTAAATTTCCTATTTGCTACTTTTTGGTATAACTACGGAGAAAAAATAGCTCATTTATTACAATTTAAGACAGCTAAATCAAAGACCTTTCATAAATTATCTATGTTGCTTGTTTTGACTTTTGCTAACTGTTTTCCTAGTGCTTAATTCTAGTAACCTGTGGACATTTCTTTCTCTCTTGCTGTATTTTTGAGGCAGTTAGAGATTTTCAGTGTACAAAGTTAGGGTTCCCCCCCCCTCCACTGTTGTTGGATTAGTTTTTTGATCTAACCATTCAGGGTTGTCACAAAGTGCAGGCTTTTTTGTTTTGATTCTGGCAGTCATATATACATAAAATCTTGTGATATTCGTGTTTTTGACTTTTGTTAAGCCGGCACAAGCTATGAATTTATTCAGGAGCATAAGTCGGAAAATAAGCCTCCTTCCTTCCTCAAAGACCTTTCCTAATTTTAGTTATAACATTGAATCATTTAAAGACTATATACAAATTTTTTATATTCTTAATCAAGAACATTTATGTATTATTCTTATGTCACAAACATGTAATATTGAAATTTATAAATGAAACTCCCAACAGCAAATTTGAATACAAGTAATTATTTCAAATTTAATGAAGCCTGAAAAAATTTAAGGCAATTTCGAATTTAAAAAGTTTTGAACAAAATAGTAATGCTCAATAGTTTGCTTGTAAAAAGTATAATAAGTGATTTTAAATCAAATAATAAATCCAAGGGCAATAGGGGGGAGATTACAAAGCATAGTATAAAAAATGAAAATAATATACCTTCTATATGAAAGAATAACAACAGACTTGATTGTGCATTATTCAACTTAATACATGCATAAAACTATGGAAATCAAATTAAAAGATTATAAATTGAAGCAGTATAATGCTACAAGGTTTTAATTAGCAGATATGTGCATAAAATCTGTAATAGAATGAATTTATTTGAACATCTAATTCGAACTTATGTAGTAGAATTCATTATGAATTACTGATAAAAAGATCCTGAAAATGTTTTATGAAATTTCATTTAGGATTCTTAAAAATTCAAGTTTAGGAAATTAAGAGAGAGAGGAAGACTAAAAAATTATTTTATTGGTAAAAGTTTGAACTTGTGGAAAAAAATAATTTAAGACAGTGAAGAAAATCCTGACATTGTGGATTAATTGAATTAATCAGTAGGGAATGATTATAAGCATTATATCACTTTAAACAAATTAAAATTTAAATAAAAACTGGGATGCCACGTTCTGGTCAAATTTAATAGACAGAACTAACCTCCCAGGAACATTGTCACTTTTTTTCCAGGAAACAGATTTATTATCAGGCACATCGTAGGAATTTTGCATGTTTTTTCAACACATGTACAACAGCTCATATTAGAAAATTATATGGCAAAACAAACATGAACGAATCAAGAAAAACATCACGTCACATCACCGGTTCACAATTGTTAAGCATGATCAGAATAAGACGACGACGAAACGGTACGGACAATCATATCGTCATAAATATTAATAAATAAATGTCCTCAAAAACATTAACAAATTAATACTATATAACCAGAGAAATCTTATTTTAAAAATCACTCAGTTAAATGTTGTAATTATGTTTATAAAGCAACAAAATAATGTAAAATAAATCAAAATTTTCAAAATTTATTTTTAAAAATAAAATAAAAAATATTTTAAATAAAAATAATTCATATTTGTTTCTATTTGGAACAGATTATTATATTTCTCTTAAATTTAAATCCAATATTTTTATGATAAGCTTGGATATTTCGAAATCTGATTTCTGAAATTTTCCGTTGTAACTGGCAATATTATTCAATGACGCCATTGTTGTTGACATTTATCATCCTGGGCTTTGGAAAAGTACCCGGACGAAAACAACCGGCTTTTTAATAAGTACGATATCGTTAGGATAGTTCTTACATGTTCTTTAAAATGAATATTGATATTAATACTATTTCTCAATTTTTCAAATATGATTATCATGTAAAATCGCTATGGAAGTCCCTCATATTTGAAACCATTGTGCTCTTCTTACATAAATTAAAATATGTAGGATTTATAAAAACAAAGTCAGTATCTTAAACCAAGTAACGTATGAAAATTAAAATTTTTGATAATTATTATGTTGTTTATGATTATATAATTCTAAAATTGAATGACACAAAATAAGTTTTTTCGTGAACACTTTTAGAAATATAGAATAATTTTAAGTAATTTTCTCTTACAATTTAAATTTTATTTTTATATTTACAAAATCAGAGCAAAGATGAAAACTTCAGTTTTATGTAACGAATCACTAATGCGTTTGTACAAAGAAGGAAAATTATTTTTTTTCTATATTATTTTTTGAGTTAAATAATCTTAAGAAAGGGGGAGCTTAATATATTAATATTGTTAATGCTATTGTTAGTCATCTCGATTGGTTATGTAATTATATAAGCGCAGGATGCATTGATATGCAAGAATTGACTACATATTTTGAAGAAAATAAATATTATATGCAGAATAAGAATCAACTTATTTATGACTTTTTATTATGTTATTAGTATTGTAAATAAAAATTCAGCAAAAAGTTGGAAATTATATATGCACTAACAATGTGTTATTGGTGAAATTATGTAGTTTTTAAATAAGATTATGTATATATAAGACATCAACCTATTCTTTCGCTTTCTAAATAACTTTCTTGCTTTACAATAAATTAAAAAAGTGCACAAAATAATGCTTTATAAGGGAAAAAAGTAGCAAAATATATATCTTTAAATACAATGTGTTAATATATGATACACCTAACTGTTATTGTAATTAATTTTATATGAGTGGAAAAATTTAGTTTTTTAAAATTTATAATGCAGTTGATTTTCTGATATGTTGTTATTATTGAATGGACACATTTTTGATAACTCACTATAGATTTAGTAGAAAATTTATAATAGTGACAGATAAAAAAAATATGTTTAACATAAAATCAGTTCCTTTGTATTGTACTCTCTTTGTATTGAGAATTTTCAGAATAATATGGCATGATTGGAACTTTCACTTTCTTGGAATCCTATTATAACCTCCTATTTGAAGTACCATAATTTCCTCCATATTATTTGAAGGAAGGCAGTTTGGAGGTTTCTTATATGGCACATGTTCCTGAATTAATTCTTTGCTTGCAACGGGTTAACAAAAATCTAAACGTGAATATCACAAGAAATTTAAAAATCTTCCAGAATCAACCAAGTAAACTAAAATAGCCTTCTCTTTATTACAAATCTGAACAGAGAAATCATAAATCCAATCTAAAGACAGTTGAATACAACACAGAGCTACATTTTTAAGGAACTTTGCACAGAGAGAATCTCTAGCTATCATTTCATAACAAGAGAAAACGAAATATTCAGAAGTTTCTGAAATTCGGCAATAGACACAATTTGGAGATTTAACGAGCCTACATTTATAAGGAACTGCATTAACTGGAAGTGTCCTATATATCAGCTGAAAAATTTAAACCGTATTGTGTCAAGATAAATTGAGTTTTTTAAAAATTAAAAGCATTAAGCCAATTGCATTTCTCATAATATTTAGATTTTTTTCCATTATTCTAAATTTTGTTTACATTGAACAATTTTATCAAAAACTGAACTGATGAGATCCAGTCGCAGATATCATGAGACATTGAAGCTTGCTTGGCTACATAATCAGCTCATTCATTTTCAGCAGTTCCCAAGTGTGAAGGAGTGTAAATCAGATCCAATGAGGGACATATCTTTAAAGCATTAAAGATATGTTACTCAAGCCTGGACCATATAATCTGAAAATTATCTGGTTTTGAAGAAACATGAAAATAATAACAATTATCATGAATCACCTTCCACCACAGATTATATGGTGGGGCAGGTTATATCAGCTGAAATGTTTTTCTTCAGGTAAAAAAGTAGCACTTCTGAATCATATGTTGCCACAGAAAATAACAGTAGTAAATCTGTCTTCAGATCACTTTTTCAATTGCTTTGCTGGGTTTTTTTAAGAGTGTGTCTTTTAAGTTCACCATATATATATATATATATATATATATATATATATATATATATATATATATATACTAGCCGCCTTTGGCGACCAGTCGGTTCGTCAGTATTATTGCTCGCTAATATTTTATGTAGCTGTGTCTCATAACAGGTTTTTCACCAAAATATTTTTAAACCAAACAAATTTTGATAATCATATAATTCATTTATAGTATTATTTATTATTATTTTCTTCAGATGATCTGCTCACTGTACTACTCATCTTTCTCTTTCTATCCGAGCAATGATTGTCCCGGTATTGATATTTTACTTAAATGGTGGAGGGAAAGGTCTAAAATTCTGTGTTTATAGAATAATGAGATTCAAATTTTCATAAATGTAAACACACTAAACAAATAAAGACACAATTGGTTTTCAAGAGATCCAAAAGCTTAAAAACAGCTTGGAAAATGAATTGCACAGACGAAATAATGGTGACACACACACCTTTTTTCTCTCCTTTTTTTCTTTACTACTTTTCTTTTTACAAATCTTTTTTTTTTCGCTTTATTTTTTTTCTTCCCTGCCTAGACTTTATTTCGAGCAGACATAGATTAAATATTCATACAGACTAATAATAAAAGCAACTATTTTCTTTGTTTTTTAAATATCCCGTTATCTATGAATGAAAACCAACTGACTTCGCGTATTTCTTTCTAAACAAATCATAATTTATTACTTCCTGCTATCTAACTCAGTTGGTGTGGGGGAAGGAAATGAAGATTTTTGGTGGGAAATTAAGAAAAGTGTCATTTTAACTATTTTCCACACAGTTTTTTAATTTTTTCTCTCCATAAGAACCATCCTCGTGCCTTAACGAAAATATTTTTAAAAAATTAGCCGAATCTACCGAGCCGTTCTCCAGTTTTGCGCTTAGCAACGCATTTCGAGTTGCATTTTTATTAATATACTAGCCGCCCTTGGCGACCAGTCGGTTCGCCAGTATTAATTCTCGCTAAAATTTTCATATAATATTTTATTTAGCTGTGTCTCATAACAGGTTTTTCATCAAAATATTTTTAAACCAAACAAATTTTGATAATCATATAATTCATTTAGAGTATTATTTAGTATTATTTTCTTCAGATGTTCTGTTGATTGTGCTATTCATCTTTCTCTTTGTATCCGAGCAATGATTGTCCCGGAATTGATATTTTACTTAAATGGTGGAGGGAAAGGTCTAAAATTCTACATTTTCATAGAATAATGAGATTCAAATTTTCATAAATGTAAACACACTAAACAATAAAGACAATTGGTTTTTAAGAGATGCGAAAGTTTAAAAAAAGCTCGGAAAATGCCGCGCACAGAGGAAATAATATTGATACACACACATCCTTCTTTTCTTTTCTTTTTTTTTCTATCCTTTTTTTCTTCACTAATTTTGTTTCTACAAACCCTATTTTCACTTTGTTATTCTTTTTTTTTCTTCCGTGCCGAAATTTTATTTTGAGCAGGCATAGATTAAATATTCATACAGACTAATAATAAAAGCAGCTATTTTGTTTCTTTTTTAAACATCCCGTTATCTATGAATGAAAACCAACTGACTTCGCGCATTTCTTTCTAAACAAATCATAATTTATTACTTCCTGCTATCTCACTCAGTTGACGTGGGGGAAGGAAATGCAGATTTTTGGCGGGAAAGTTAGAAAAGTGTCGTTTTAACTATTTTCCTCGCGGTTTTTTCATTTTTTCTCTCCATAAGAACCTTCCTCGTGTCTTAGCGAAACTATTAAACAAAAAATTAGCCAAATCGGTCGAGCCGTTCTCCAGTTTTGCGCTTAGCAACGCATTTCGAGCTCCATTTTTATTATAATAGATATATATATATATATATATATATAGTTTTTGCTCATTATATTTTAGATTGATTTTCATATTTTATATTATTAATCTTTCTAATGTATTTTTAAATATAATAAAAATTTTATTTTAAGAAGAAAAAAAGAATCTGTGTTACTTTTCTAAAAATGTCAATACTGAATAATTATAAAAAAATTCTATTAAGAGAAATCCCTAAAGTTATCATTTATTCAAATCCATTTCAAATAGAAAATATTTTTTTATATAAAGATTTTTTTTTACTTATTAAATATGAAAAATATGTTCTGTTGATATTTAAAATGATTTTATCATTTTAAAATACTATTTTAAGTTTTCTAAAGTATTTTTGAGGGAATATTAATTTTTTAAATGAAATTCCCATATTGCAATTCCAAAACTGTTTGCATAAGTTTCATTCTCAATTACTGGAAAAAATCAAATTACAAGTATGATATGCCTTACATTTTTTTTCTTAATTTTTATATGGTTTTTAAACTTTCAAATTATTAATGAAATATTATTTTTCCAAATAAAATTAGTAAATCGTATATTTTTACCTTTTTTTCTCCTCCTGATTCAATGTTCTACGATATGTTTTTAAAGCTTCATATGGCCTTTAAACAAAATGAATTTGTGGAAAGAAATGCTAGAAAATCTAATTATTCAAAAAAAAATTAAAAATAATACATTTTTAATGGTTATATCAATCTTTATATTACTGAAATATCAAAAGATATGTTTGAAAGATTTAATGACAGAATAAAATATTTTAAAGTTATAGTGACAAAATAAAAACATCTTCAAGTATACATCGTATATAACAGATCTCTGCTAATATTCATAACTGTAATTCCTATGTTGATATTTTAATAGGAACTGTTATAGATTATCAAATTGTTCCATGAAAAACAAATAAAATTTTCTTCTACTTTATAACATATTTTTGAAAAAATGGAACATTGCTTAATAAGTATATTCTGTTCTCGAATCTTACTTATAATGCGAAATAAATCTTACTAATTAAGTGAAAATAATTTTTTGGTATGAATAAATGTACAATACAAATATTTAATTTATGCTTTTTATGTAAGCTTTATTTTACCAGAAAATTGTATAAGACTCAAACAGATAACATTAATTTTAAAAAATCAGTTTTTTGTACTGCAATTCACAGTTCATTCCTAAAAATATTGCTTTGTGAATATACTATTGTAGTTTTAGAATAATTTTTGTATTAACATTTTAGCTTTCAAACTAGAAAAAAATGACTGAAATTTGAAATAAAAAATATTCAATATCCATGTTTTATCATTTATTTTGCTATATTTGGAAGGGTAATGATGAACTATTGAATCTTTTCTATGATTTGTAAACATGTGATGTCTTTAAAAATGTACAATGGGCCCTTTTTGCAATTTTTTTTAAAAAACTTTTTATCTGTTTAAGGAACATAGAAGTAGATTGAGAAGAGAAGGCTTTTCCTTTCTCCATTCTAATTAGGACACATCAGCTTTACTACAATAGCTATTTCTGACTTTCCACTTTCGTTTCCCATCAAAACAAACCCAAGTGTCCTAAAATGAGAGAATGGTCCCTACCACCTTCCCTCTCAGATTGCCTAAGTGGAATTGGTCACAAGAATTTGATTTTTTAAAAACAGATTAAGAGATTTTAAAGGTTAGCTCATAACTTTTTGTAGCGATCACTCAAAAAATAGCATATGAAGTTTTAATTTATATAGATAAAAGCTTTTATTTTATTTTTAAAAAAATGATTTTCTAATATGCCAGATATAATATTTTCTAATATACCATCGTGAAACTCCGAAACATCACAACGTTACCATTGCTATTACCAGATATTAATTTCTAATGTTTGAAAATTGAATCAGCTGAGTTTTGTTATTTAATGGCTAAATTATTATATATTCAGATTTTAATTTGCATTTGATCTATTAAGTTCTTATTTAATTTTAAAATATTTAGTAAAAATAAAATTTTTTTTGTTTTTTATCTGAAAGCAATTATTTTTGTTAATTGCTTATTTATGTGAAGGCAAGTAAATAGAAAATTGTAATGATGTATTAATAGCTAAGAATCTTTTAAATTTTAAAGATAAATTAGAAGGCAAATAAAATAAAGAGAAAGAAGAAAAAAAAGTTGCACATTAATTGCTATAAAAAAAGTAAAATATAATTAATTTTTAGTTAATCTATGATAAAAGAGTGTTTTTTCTTTAGTATTTTAATATTATACATTAACTATTTTTCTTTTCTGAGTTGCGATAGGAATTATTTCATTTGCTTTACATGGTGCTTCTTTCTATCCATTGATATTTCATGGAATGATGAGTTTCATAATTGATTAAAAATTACTAGCTGTTATCCAGTTTTCAAAAGAGAGGGGGGGCATGATGCTTACCTAAAGTTTTGAGAAATTAGCTAATTAAAGATTATGAGAAAAATGTTTAGATGCATATATATACGTTAATACATTAATACTAGAGCATTTATTTGGTTATTTAGCATTTTTTGGTGTCCAATCTTAGTGTATTTGACTACAACTGAAAGTTATGAGATCTATTTAAAATAATGTCCCTATAGTTAATAGTTTCCTGATAGTATGTTGATCTAATTATATTAAAGCAATTCAAGATAAACATTATTTATTTATTTATTGTTGAATGGAGAAAAGAAAGGAGAGAATGTGAAGCTGGAATAATGGGAGTTGTTACAATTGCTTGATGTTATTATTACATACTAAGCATTATAAAAACAAATCATTACATGTAAAAAAATAAAACAGATTTTATTTGCCTGAAGGTTATTGAAGGAATTTCTGTAAATTCAAAAAAAAATTTTCTACAGGATTAATTTTAACTACAAGCACTGTAAATGAAAAGTTTTCAATTAATGTAAATAAGATGATAGGAGACCAATAAGAATAAATTAAACAAACAGAAAATTAGAAAACTTTATTTTATAGAAATTTATTTTTATTAATATAATTATACACCATTGGTGCTAATATCAGTTAACCTTTCATTTTTTCAATGTCACTTGTGTTTTTATCTTTCTCACACAACCAAAATATTTACCCATTGTTGTTGTTGTTTTAATTTGTGCAACAGTTTTAATATAATTTTCTATAAGCTTTAGTAGATCTACATTGTTTTCAAGACATTTACACGAATGATAATCAAAAATCGTTTTTGAGAGTGTTCTTTATTTGAACAGAACCATGTTAGTCAGCCCCAGTTCAGTTGATTCATCTTGCTTTTGAACTAGATTTGAACTTTCAGATGTAATTTTAAACTATTTTATATATAACTTGTAGCATTTGGAATAGTGACACTAATTGAAATTAGTTCTTACAAGAGATTTTACCAACAAATAAAATGTTAAGCAATTTAAGATAATGTTATGCTTTGTTACAATATTGTCCTCCTGATCTCCATACAATAATAGAGTGAATTTATGTCTTGCATGTAATATAACTTATTATTTGATATCTTTATTCGTGAAGAATGATTTATTAGAATGTTTCATTAGAAAGCAAAAATTAACCTAAAGTAAAATTAGTAGGACTAATCACATCTAATGAAAGCATAAAGAAATAAAGCATTTTGCATGCATACAAATTACATTACATTACTGAGAATCCAGTTCATTACTATCTGGCTTCTGTGACATCTGTCCTAGTTTTCTTTTAGCGTTATTAAATTAAAAAATAATTTAAGGAAATATTGATAAATTTAAGGAAAGGTATTGCATTATTTAACATTAAAAGCATTGGAAGTGGACATCTGATATGAGCTGAAATAGTGTATCAATCATCTATTAAAAACTTTTTTAAAAATTAAGAACTGGGAATTTTGACTTTTGGGGTTACCTTTTCATATCTGTCTGTGCAATCATATATGAATAAAAAATAAGCCATTCTTAAGAATCAGCCCAGTGATTTATGTTTATATTTTATTTATGTTTCCTGCATTTAAATTAATCATCAAAGGATTTATGTTAAAATGTGAACATTTTATGACTTATAACTTACTTATTCTCTAATAAATTCTTGAAATGTGTAGTTCAGTGTATAAACTAACAGTACAAAGCCTTCTATTTTAAATTTGCACTTTACTGTCAACTGCTTCTATGTTCACCGGGCTGTGATCGTATTCACTTTCCTCGTAGCTTGAGATAAATGGAAAGCTTAGTGCTCATTAAGAAGTGAGAAAATACATACTGAAACTGTGAATTTTGGTATAAAAATTTGGTCTTTTGATGTTGGTGTGCATAGAAATGAATTTGTAGAATTTACTCACATTACCCTCCACCACCAATATCACAAGTTACACTATGTCGTCATTCTATTAAATATGGAGTGAAATTTTCATGAAAAATGAATCTAAAACTTCTGATTCTACATCTAATGAATTTTGAATAGGGAGAAAATATTAATTTATAATAAAGTAATCGTATAACTCATTTACTGAGTTTTTCAGGTATGCATTCTTCCAGAGAAGCATTTACTCATTTTCAGTTTTTATTTTAGAAATGAGTTCTTAGAAAAACAACATTATTTGCTCTTTGTATGTATCAATTTATTTTGTTTTTGCTTGAATAGGTTATAAAACTTTTTAAGTATAAAATTTCATTGTTGCAGATTCTTATTTTCACCCTTATAAAATTCATTTAAAAAATACCAACAAATTGATTAGTTTTTCTGGTATTGATTTAGTATAGTTATTTAGTTTAGTATGATTTTGGTATACATCTTATAATTTTAAATTGCAACCAGTTAAATAGCTTATAAATTTAGATACAACATCCTTCCTGAATTTCTACACCACATCACTACTCCAGTATTAGTGCACCGAAACATGCATGTATAAGAATTTTTTTATGTAATAGAATTCTTATTTAGAAAAAGTTTCTTTTTTTAATCATGTACATAATCTTTTGAGGAAATTTTTTAAAATGAAATTTGAAAAATCCATGAGATTTAAAAAAAAGAATACTTTTAATATCCCGTGGGAAATGTTTTGATATTTATATCTCATAGACATTTATGTTAATGTATCTTTTGTTGAAACAATTTTCTAAAAACAAATTGTGTAGCTTTGTGTGTGTGGGGAAAAGTCATTTCACTTTTTTTTTTTTTTTTTTTTTTAACCAGCAACCAAAGTTTTCTTCCCTGTTAGAGGAAAGTTTGAGGTAGTTAAACTCAACTCTAACTAAAGGGCTTAAGGAAACAAAATTTTAGCCTTTAATTTTTTCAACTTAAACTTCTTAGCTATTGCCTAATAAAATACTGGTAACATTATTTATATTTAATATAAATAAAATCTCAGTAGAGAATAATTTTTTAAAAATAATTATTCCAAAAAATACATATTTTCTTGTACTTAAATTACTGATCTACTTTCAAAATGAATGACTACTTTTTTTGTTTAATTAATTATGAAAGGAGTCAACCTTACAGTCTTAAAACACAAGCTGCCACTGAAAATGATAATTGTATTAAAGTTATAAGCCTTCCTGTATATTTAAATAATGAATAATCTTTTTATGATATCATTTAAATTTATTAATCTGTTTTGAGAATGTGTGTGTTTATGTTTATATATATA
>JAOUZG010029365.1:1307657-1357721 GCA_026289955.1 Argiope argentata
GGTAATCATTAAGGACTTTTATCCTTTCATTCAAAGCATAAGAAAATGCTGAAGTCAGTAGTTTTATGAAAAAAATGCTTCAATACATATTTTAAAGTTCCATTATGTATCTTTGTATTATCCTGTTGAGTGCCAACATGTTTACATACATTTATTCTCCATTATAATTAGTAGATGTAATGCTTATGATACATTTAATGTTTTGTCACGATGAATGACATCTGACAAAAATGATTTATTTGCTGAAATTATTATGCAATTTTTACACCTTTGAAAATTCATTAAATAATTTTTATGCACAAACTATGTTGTACATATATATTTCTTTCTTTTTTTCTACTAGTCTAGTGTATGGATTCACCTGAAGATGAAAACAGTTTACCATGTGATTCTGCCGATGATTTTGATTCATCCAAAAGAACTATAGTTGATACTGGGATTCAATTAGACTTGAACAATGAATGCAAGCCAATTGAAGACCTTGATAGTGCCTTTCAAACTAATTTTGCTAATATAAATATGAAACTACCAGTGGCAGTTCAGAGCTGTGTTCCATCAGCTCTTCAAGTCTCTTCAGAATTAGTTGTTATTACAAATGCTGGTGTGTATCTGTTTTCACTGCTTATTTAAAATTCAGACAATTTATAATATGCAATAATCATCTGTGTTACTTAATAATACTTCATTTGTTTTAGGTAATCATGAAGTTTAACTAATAGTTTTTTAAAACTTATTGTGAAGTGTTTTAAGTTATCTTTTCGGACTTGCTACCTTCTTATATAATTAGCTATTTAATTTATTCATTTAAGAGGCATTTTTTAAAAAGATAAAACATTATTAAATAATGCAAATGTTATAATTTAAATTTGCACATTGTCATTTTCTCTCTACAGATATTTTTGGTTTCATAGTATGTAGTTGTTTGCCATTTTTCTGTTGGCATTTTCTCTTCATCTATATGAATAAAAATAAATTGCCAAATGCCTTGCTAAGCACAAAACTAGAAAACGGCCAGTCTGATTTGACTAACTTAAAAAAAAAAATTTCGTTAAGATATGAGGAAGATTTATGGAGAGAAAAAACGAAAAAAACTGTGAGAAAAATATTTGACACTTTTCTTACTTTCCCCCTTGAAATCTTCATTTCCTCCTCCCATCAATGAGTAAGATTGCAGGAAGTAATAAATTTGGGTTTGTTGAGAAAGAAATATGCTAAGAGATGATGACTAGGTTGACGGATTACCTAGTAGTAACCTCAGTAGTGGTAGGATCCAAGGATGTGGCTCTCTGTATTTTGCATGGTCCTAGAAATATGCTAAGTCAGTTGGTTTTCATTTATATATTTTTAGAAAACAGATAATTTAATAAAGAAAGAAAGAAAATAATTGCTTTTGTGCAGCTTATAGTGATTCAAAATTTCTTTTTCCAAACAAATGTGAATATTATTTTGTTCATTTTTAATTGATGGTGTTTCACTTTTTTATGTTTTTGTTGATTATGTTCTGATATAAAGTTGTTTTATTGTTGTTCTTAGAGACAAAAATTCTTTTTTTAAATGAAGAGCTATTAATGTGTTTATTTCATTCTTGAAAGGATTTATGTATTAAGTGATTCTTTTATTTTCTTAGTGTTTGATGCATTTTAAATTTTTCTTAATTAATTGGGTTTTTTAAATTTATTCTGAAGTACCTTTGAATTAAAATGAAACAGAATAAAGGAAATTAAAAATTTCTTTACCAAATTTTTGTTACCTCACTGGCATAGAAATTTCACACATTGTTAAAAATTTAAAACACTGTCCCTCTAGCTGCCAAATATTTTACGTCAATCAAATTATAAGAAAAGAGTGTTAGGATTATCTTTAGTATGCCTTCAAGTTGATTAGACTTTATGGATATATGATCTATGCCTGCCAAAAGTAAAGTTTGGGCAAGGAAGGAAAAAAAGAAAGGAAAAAGAGTGGTTTGTAGAAAGAAAAAGAAAGAAAAGTTTGCATAAAGAAAAGAAAGGAAGAAAGAAAACAAAAGAAGGATTTGTGTGTCATTTAAAATGAAATTGTCGGTGAATTAAGAACATACAAATCAGTTAATTATGTTGTTAACCAAGATGATATTGTCAATTATCCACCAGAATTTTTAACCTCTCTGAATTTGCCAGGATTGTCATAATGTCATGAAATATCAATTCACCGCATCTTTGCAATGGCACACGGCTAGTAATAAAAACATAACTGAACAATGTGATTGAAGCAATTATTCTAAAGAAATAACAAGCTTTCTCTAAAATATTCATTGTTTCATTTCACAACTGCTCTCCTTAGTCTTAAATAAAACTCATTTCTCTCTTCTTTTATCTTCAAAAATGTGAAAGTTGCATACTAGATCTTATTTCGTGAATCTGTGAAAATTTATCAAATGTGATATCTGCTGTGTCTTAAACTGGCTTATTGGTTGTATTCTGTAGTGACTGGTTTCAAGGCAAATGTATTGATTCAAAGCAAGTTTAAAAGGATCCTCTACCAATATCAAAGCCATGTTTCATCTAAATTTTATATCCATCCCAGTGAGTGAGTTTATTGGATCTTTTGTAACAGATAGAAAAGTTGGCTTTCATTCTCTAGTTCTTTCTTAGAAAGGGAAACTATCCTAATGGGTCACAATTATTCTGAACACCCAATATTTATGCAGTGTTGGTGTACATCTGCTGATGAAAGGACCTACCTTCAGATATTGTGCTCATTGTAGTATTAAAGTGAAACAAGTTCATTGACAAACAATCTATGTCAAATACTTTGAGGCATTGTACACAAATTGCTTTGTTCGATTTAACAAAGATCAATAATTTAATCTAATTGGATTGGTAATAAAATGTTGCTTACTTGTAAAAAAATTTTGCTCTAAATGAAAAAAAAAAGAATATGTGCCCATGCATTTATATTTCATTACTATTTTTTATAATGGAATGTATTTATAAATAACCCATATTCTTAGCTGAAGAGTGCAATATTGATTACTGGTATTTACATTTTGTAGTAAATGTAAAAGTATTCAAAAGGAAATTCAAAAATTTGTGCATACACAATTATCTTGCATTTTTGTGTGTTTTTCAATAAAACATATATAGTAATAGCACATTATGTCTGGAAATTTATCAAGAAATATTCTCATATTAAAAGTGAAATAATGATTACTTGTATATAAATTTTGTGTTAAATAAAAAAGATATTTAAAGAGAAAGTTAGAATTTCTGTATATAATATCTGTTTTTATTGCCTTTTTAAAAAATAAAATATAATTTAAAATATTTCTTGAAAGTACTCTTGCAGTAATAGTGATAAATAGAATAGTTAATAATTATTGATTGCTTGTACAGAGGTTTTTTACAAAATGAAAAAAAAAAAAAGTAATGAATGAATTTGACTGTATAAAAATTATCTGAATAAATGACATACATTAATCTCTGACCATATAAAAATTAATTATAATTTTCATCTTTAATTACTGTTTTTTGTATTTGGAAAAATAGCGAAATGAATTATAAAAATTTTGTGTTTAATGGCAAACTTTTATGTAATTTTTTTGAGTTACCTTATTCTCTATTTCTCATGCTATTGCACAAATTACTTCATGGAATTTTGTTTATTTGTGGGCCAATATTATATAGGCTACTTACTTTTATTGAATATAAAATGAAAAATTACATAAAATGGGTACTACTTAATTATTTTTTAAATAAAACTTTATCCTATATATATATATATATATATATATATATATATATATAATTGTACTTTTTAGGAAGAGAATGATGCCTTAAGTGACATTTATTCTGTTGTATTAAAGTTTAGAAGCTCATTAATGCAACACAATTTGTAAAATATTTGGTATGAAAAAATTCACCAAGGAAACTAAACTATTATAATTACTTAAATATTTATTTAGGTAAATTTAAATTAAAAATAAATTTAGTTCATTTGAATATTAATTTTTTATTCTTAGAAGCTTTGTTACTACTTATTCAAAATATGTATATTAAATGTTTTAAATTACCAAAAATTAAGTTATAAATATATTTACCAGTGATCATTCATATATAATTTTATGTATATTTGGTCGTAAATATTATTTCCGCTTCTAGTTTTGGCTCAAAACTAGAAATGAAAGTTGAATAATTACTGATATTACTTACCACTCCTAATTTTCTAAATTAGTTCCATAGTTTAATAAAATTTTGGGAAGTTTTAGATTTAAAAAGTCAGTTTGAAGCTATATAATTAAAATAATAATAATTAAAAAAATATATTTGGAAATGTTTCAGAATATTGCTCTCTGAAAGGTTAAATGGAATTTATCCTGTATATTAAGAATGCTCTTTTTATGTTTGATCAGAAGTTTTTATAGTTAACAAACTTTTTGTAAATCAATTAATATGCTTGACACTATTGCATTCATGGCAAAGAAGATCATTAATGCAGTTTAAAAGTCTAGATGCTATTATCATTTTAGCTGTTTCAAGTGAAATAAGGATGACATTCTATCTTCTGTTTATTATCCAAGATATAATATTATTAATGTATGGAATGCTTCCAAAATAATTTTTATTTTGAAAATTATTTTAATTTTTCTGCTTTGAGGTATTTTCTGGGTTTAAAATATTATGTTGTGTGATCCATTTAATGGTTGAAGACTTTTTCGTAATTTCCATTACCAATTGATACTAGTTCATTCCATGTGATGTTTGGGTGACCCAAAACCTTCTTAAACTTGCCAAACTATATAGTTGCAATCTATTGGATGATTTTTTAGGATTGTCTCAAGGATTAAGAGGAGATTGTTTTGGAGATATCTATGCTGTGGTATGATTGTCATAATAAATAAATTTATTTATATTACTATGTTTTTTTGTTGCAAATCAAGTTCTGAGAAAATTTGTAGGGATAAAGAAGTAATAAATCTTATAGAAATCTAAGGTTATGTCAATCAGGCTATGAGGAGAATCTTGTATTTGAATTTATGTTTAGGGATTGAGAAAATCAAGACAGTTTTCCAATGTTTGGAAAAAGGTGCAGAATCTAATTGATTTGCTTGTAAGTTTAAGATGATTTGAAGTTTATCATAGATCAGTTAAACCAGATTGCTTGAATATTATCTGCAAAGGGAACAGGATTTTTTGTTTTTCTTATTACTTTTTTTAGCTCCTAAATTTAAAATTTGTTTTTCAAAAATAATTTTACACCATTAAAATCTATTAGATTATGTTCAATTTTTTTCAAGTGTTTTTAAAACTTATCTTTGTAAAGATGACTTTGCTGCTTTGGATCACAAATAAAACAATTGTTTTGAAGGGTTATGTTGCTATATATATATATTTTTGGATTAATGTGTAATTGAAAATGCTTGCATAACACAGAAAAATATCCTTGGATTTAAAACTGTATAACTGATTTTATATCAGTAATCTGCCTTTACTTTTTTTACATGAATTATCTCTCATTTAAGTTAATTCCTGTCAAATTCAGAAATATTTCTAAGTGGGTTTTTTGTTTGTGTGTGTGTGTTTGTGAAAATTAAATTTAAACTTTTGAAGATTATAGCAAGTATTATTCTATTAAAGTAGATAGATTTTGTTTGGCAGAATTTGAAATTTTTAAAGAGATTACAAGTCTTTTTCACTGAGATTTTTTTAAGTGAAAGTTGATTTATGTGATTAATTGTTTCATGAATTTGTCATTTTATACACCAGGGATGCACAACCTTTTTCAGGATGAAAGGCCAAATTATGAAAAAGGATCATGTCAAGGGCCAAAGCAGCACATTAATGTTAAAATATGTTATAAACATGAAAACACTGTTTTTTTTTTGTGGCAATATGCATGAATTAGAATTATTTTACTGATATTACTCATGCACGCATTATGCAATAAATAAATGAATAAAACACAAGCATTATAGACATGATTAAAATACTTTACCACTAAAAAAAAGAAGAAAAAGATTCCTGCTAAAAAGGTAGCAAACTTAAAATAGAATAATGGATGAAAACTCTTTGGTATTATACAGAGAGCACAATTTAAATTTTGTAAAAAAATTAATAATCAAAATTAGTAAAAATTAATGGGACTGAAGATGTGAAGCTATTGATTTTCTGTTGGGCTTAATATTGGTTGTGGCAATATGTAGAATAGAAGGAAGGTTCTCATCTGCAATTATATTTCATATTTTTAATTTGTTTTAATTCATTAGTGAGATAGTTTGCTCACAAATGTTAGTACTGCCAAAGAAAGTTTCATGTGCAGCTCCGGTAAGTCTTTATTCCTCCAGTAAGTCTTTATAAAATTCTAATTTTGGCTTTTCTTTAAACTGATTTTTTTTTAAAATCAGAATTCTGTAAATCAATTAAGGCTGACTGCATACTCTCATCCACTAGATTTACATCAACAGAAAATGGAGATGAAAATGCAAGAATTTTTGTTTGGCACTTATCAAAATTTGAAAACCGATCATCAAATGCATTACACAAGATTTGAATTTGATCCTCATACTGCATTTTCATGCGTGGAAATTTTTCACTTCCGAGAGCTTTTCCTATACGAAACTCTTATTCGCAGGTAGCCAAGAAGGGAACAAACTGAAAAGCCGTATAATACAAAGTAACTAAGCTTAATGAACAACTAAATTATTTATTCTGATGAAAAATGGTTTTTGTATCATTATTTTTTTCCCTGTTTATTTGAAAACTTTTCATTTCATTTAAAATCAGTCTTATTTTATTAACAACATCCGTGGGCCAACTTCAAAGGCTACGAGAGCCAATTTTGGTCTGTGGGCCATAGGGTGTGCATCTCTATACTCAATCAATTTATTATTTTAAAAGTGCATTTTGGACATATACAGGGTTATTATTATGCTCATTTTTGGTTTATCTCAACAAGCTTATTAAGTTTTATTGCAGGAATATGCTTGAAAATGTTCGCAAAGCAAATTTATTTATAATCTATCTAAATGTGTGCGTTATGCATTGGTATGCTTATATCGGGAATAATGATATTGGAATTATTTAGCCAAATGACAATGCTATTACTTTACCTATTCAAGACAACATCCCCACCTTTTTTTAAGATATTGAATTATGATTATGTTCTTTGCACACATATTGTACAATGCATCTCAAATACTGAGATTAGATGGGGTTTTTCCCCCTTGTAATAAGTGATGAAGTTTAAAATCTCCAAAACTAACTGTAGAGTATTCAAAAGATTAAAAGTAAGATTTGGCTTGATCAGTATCAAAACTGTTAGGTCAATCCAATTAATAATAATACACAAATTTAGTGTCCAGCTAATGGACTTCAGTTGCTTGAACTAAATTTAGATCATCCCTAGAATGTAAGGATTATTTTGCCCGACATATTTTCAAGAATTGTAATTTAATGTTTTTTTCCTCGATTATATTGCTCATTGGTATAAGGGGAGGGGAGGACTCTTTGAAGGGAGAAATGTCTGTATTTAATAAAAACATTTCTTTGATGATGCAGTAGGAAAATGTAGAATTTGTTACAAAATTTGTTTTATTTTTAATTCTTCTACATTTCCATTATACAAAATTAATATACAATGAGAAAAAGGAGGAGTAAATAGAGAAAGGAAAGGGAAATAACAGCATACTAAAACATGAGCAACAGAACAATTAACCACTTTCTAAATCATTGTTACTGGCAGTGTCTCATTGTATGAGGATTCCATTAACTTCACTAAGATTAAAAAAAATTGAGTGATCGTGAATTTCTTCCCTGAAGATTTGCTGCCTTTGTTAATTTGTCTAATAGGGTTTCCATTGCTCTAGATAAGTGCAACTATAGTTTTTTAGGACATGCTAGCTGTCATTTGTGTATAATATTCTATTTTAACATTGATGTCTTTTATAATTGTTTCAAATTTTTTACCAATTATAGCTTCTGTGAAATTGGATGAATTTTTACATTTGTGAAAGCGATATTTTTTGACTTTCAAAAATTTACCTTTCGTCAAATTTGTGTTTTTCATATGTGTGGAAGGAACAATATTTTGATATGGTTAAGTGTGCACCATAGCAGTTTATACATTTATCTAGAACTGAACAAAGGTAATCATAGATGACTTCACTTGATGTGCACTGTGGCATATTTGTTTTACAAATTCGAGTAGGATGGTGGAAGCTTCAACAGTTTCTACATTGTTCGAACTGGTCAACAACAATCAATAAAAATAACCTTTTGGTGACAAACCACATTTTAATAAAATCTAATAGGGTGATATTAAAAAATGAGAGGGGTGTCTATTAATTACTTAGGTGATAATATGGCATTACTTAAATAAAAATGCATGTAAAATTCTTCAAAATTCTATTAGTTAGGGCTTTGAGGAAAACTTATTGACTGTTTCATCTATAATATGTTACAAAAATTGTTTATTTCCTGTGAATCTTTCTGGTTTCAATTTCACTCCAAAACCTTTCAATGTGGATATTTTATCTAGTATTTCAGATTCTTATGGAATTCTTTCTGAAAAGGTTAAGCAAAAAGTCATTTATTGCTTTGCTTATTATTATCTGCTTTGCTTGGAAAATAATATGAATTTAGCAATTATTTGAAAAGCTAAAACAAAACACTGAGTAGTACTATGAAATGCTGTAATGAATAATTATTTTCCATATTGCACTTTTCTTCTTCTTTTTGCTAAAAGAAATTGTTTGAAAATATGAACAAAAATTTGGTTCATCAATTAAATATTTATTAGATTTTTATATTTTTTTCAAAATTGATTTCTTTGTTGTATCAGAGAATTTAAAAAATAAAATTCTTGTCTATGTAAGGACATTGCATTGACATCCTGAATTATTGAGTTTAGTTCTCATATTTTTGTAAATATAAACTTGCAATCACCACTGTTCAAAACATAAATTTAATAACAGTAATGCAATAATTTTCATTTGAATTTTTTCCTAATTTTTATGCTGATTAACAAATTGAAACATGTTAAAAATAATTGCCTAATTCAGAATTCATTGCGTAATTGGAATCAAGCATTTCCTTTTAATCATTTATATTTAGTATTAGAACATAAATTATTTTTCAGTGCATTCATTGCTTGAAATAAAATTTATGTAAGCCAAGAGAATGGCACTTCAAGTTTGAAAGATGCAGGGAAATGTATATTTAATATGAGAATGCTTGATTATCTGTAAGTTATGTGGTTTACAAGATTTAAAAATTTGCTTAAAAAATCGAGTTTAGATTTTATTTGATCATATTTTATTTTGATATGTGCAAAAATTAATTTCTAACCTATCATTATGGAACTTTTAACTGTTGCATCAATTTATCACTTAAGATTGAATATTATCAGGCTATTCTTATGAATACACTATTTTAAGATTTTATTTAATACAGTTACCAGTTGCTCTAAATTAAATATCATTTCCATACTAGTAGTATGATTTTGTTAATATCTCTTTTTAGATTTTCATAATATTTATGAAGAATTATAAATTAAAATCTAAAAAGTAGAAAATTATTTTTAGAAATTCTATTTTTTTAATATACAAAAAAGTGTGAGTGAAATTTTTTTTACTTACTTAAATTTGAGGGGGGGGGGGGTATCATTTAAAAGAGAGCCTCTGTTATATAACGGATCTTACAAAATCTTCCAACATCAAATCAGCTTTGTTTCTATAAATAATTCTATTTTTGCTTCATTGTTAAAAGTAAATATTCAGCCAAGTATATTAAAAAAAATTACTTATTCTGTTTGGAAAATATTTACAAAAACTCTTTGTATGGAATGTTTTAAAATGCTTATCTTGAATTTTTTGTTATTTTAGTTATTTGATAGTGTCTCACTGAATTATATTTTTTGATTTAGTGAATCTGATAAAGGCTTCTTACAGTTGTCTATCAACAATTATAGTGTTTGACAAATATAACTCAACACTGTGAAATATTTGTCTCTGAGAATTATTGATAGTCATTGTAAAAGAAGCAGTCATTTTGGAAAGTGTGATCAAATGTCTCTTATCTTTTATATACCTGATATAAAAAAAACAACTATCAGCTCTTTGTGAACTGATTTCCTTTTTCTTTTCAAAACTGGTTGGCAGGTTTTCAAGTTCCAGTTAAAACTAGTCAAAAATTTTAGATGAAACGGATGATTATCAGTCCATTCATCAGATTGTTAGAAGTTTGCTGAAACACAACTGTATTAAACTTGTTGATATCCTTCTACAGTGTTTTGCCTAATGTATTTGTTATATTTGTTTCATCAATTTTGAGCATATGGTTATGTTGATAAAATAATTAATATTTTTGGCATTATTCATTTTTTCAACATAATTACTAACATAATATTTGAAAATAACTAATGTTTTTTCAAAAGTGGGTAAAAATCCTCTCTTCTGATATGCACCTTATTTATTACTGTAACTTTTATAAATAATTGAGAAAAAGGGTTTGTGACAACAGAAAAAATATGATATAAATGTCACTTCAGGTGGGTTTCTATTGCATTCATTATTTTAATGGAAGCAAAATATAATTTTTAATAATTTAGTTTTATATCATCTCTAGGTACTGGTATGGTACTAAACGAACAAAAACTTCCAATATCAACTTTTCATTCGGCGGATGTAACCGATTCATTAACAAAGCGACTATGCATTGAACAAGATGGACAAACATATATTTTAGCTTTACAAGGTAGCTATTTTTTAATTATCTTTTTTGCTAAAATATATATGTAGATTTTATTTCATTACAAAAATACTTCAAATTCATGTTCATTTCTTATACTTGTTTGTTATTTATACCACAATTAAACAGATTTAAGTTCAAAGAAATTTTGAAAGAAAGATTTTTTTCAATGATTAAATTTTAAAAATAGCAGAATGCCTTTATAAAATATTTTCATAAATTTTGTATTTAGAAATTTCCTTATCATTAGTATTTTGGTTAGTTTTGTGTGAAACAAATCTAATTTCCCTTATTGAATTTCTTTACTTCTTGTATTTGAATTTTGTATTCTAGGTAATTGCTATAATTGAGTAATTTTATTAAATTTATTTTTAAAAAATAACGTACTTTTTTGTTGTCTTAATATGAAGTTGTATTGCTTAAATTTTCTTTATGCTTAGTTTTTTTTTTGTTTATATTAATAATGTCTTGGGTTTTTTTTCTTCAGTACTGTAATAAAGCATTAATTATTATTATTATTATTATTTCTTCCCATTAGAGGGGCTTGATGGATTCTCAAATATTGTAGAAATGCAACCAAAAAATTTCCAATCAGTTGATGCATCTCAGGTTTGCATATTTTACAATTTTTTTAACATTTTTTATTTCTTTTTTTGCATTTGTGCTTCTTGTACCCTTCCCTTTTTTTTTTTAACCAATTTCATTAGATAAAAAAGGCATAATTTCAAAAAAAATTAATGTTTGAAAAATTTTAATTATTTGCATGTTTATACTTTTTTTTCTCTTTTTTTTACAAATACAATACAATACAATTATAAAAATTAAATTATTGATTTTTTTTAAAAAAATTCTGCATGAAAATTTCCCATTTTATGCATGTAACCCTTTATGTTGCACCACTCTTTAAATTTTAAAAACAAATATTCAATGACAACAACAAAAATGGTAGATAATCTATTTAGGTCTAAAAAGTGTGCAAATAAAATTCTATAAAGATAGTCACCATTTCAATTCGATGAGTGTTCCTTCTACTGGAAATAGGAAGCAGTAAAGCTCTGAAAAGTGTGGCTAAGAAAGAGCATTATAATGGAATGCAAAAAGAAGGAAAGTGTTTTGCTATGAATGAGCCGAAATAGAAAAACTTTTGGAATTCTGTTGCTGTCCTCCCCTATCCTGGGTAATTTCTGCAATTCTTCATTTGGACTTCAAAATGTGAAATGCAGCTTTGTTTTTTGTAGCTTTTGTTTCAAATTCTGAGTAAGAGACTTAATAATACAGAGAGCTGTGGTTTAAATAAATTAACATCTTCAACATTTTCATTCAATAAAATATCATCATCGGCTGATAAAAATGATTCAGGAATATTTACCTTAGTATTGTTGCTATCCATGTACTTATATTTCAGATATGAAAGGAAATTTTGGAGTACTTTCAGTGTTCTGGAAAGTCTTAATCATATCTAATACAGTTAACTTTTAATAAAAGCTTAATTGCAACAAAAAGAAATAATAATTTATGTATCAGGGTTACTATGAAACCAGAAAAGTACAGAGAATTACAAAAATCATCTAAAAAATTACAATAAAAATAAGTCGTAATTTATGTATTGGAGTTGCTATGAAACCAGGAAAATACGGGGAGTTTTAAAATCTAAAAAACAGGACAATTTGAAAATTTCCATCGAAATAAGAAATTTTACTTTTCTTACCTTCTTTACCCCCCCCCAATCTAAAAAGTGCTGATTTTGAAACATTGAAAGCATAAAAGTTTGTAATCTTAGCTCCAAAAGTTAAACAGCATTATTTGTGATGTGTAATATTGTACATTTTGCCCTATTGTGTTCACTTCTCTTTTTTACTGTATGTATCAGTTGAATTTTGAGTTGAGATAAAAAGTTCATTATCCATTAGGTTCCTGTTTTGCAGTTTAAGATCTGGCTCTAAACTGCTGTAACTGCATGGGAATAGAATAAATTTCTCTGGAGTTAATAGTAATTTTCAATCTAAGGAAACATTGCTTTAGTATTTAGTTTTTTATGTGAGTATTTTGAAAGGTTTGTTTATTATTTCAGAAATTTTGAGACAATTTAAGGTAGATAAAAAAAAAATGTTTATAAAAGAATGTGCTACTCAAAATATGAATTTTATGCAGATTGCATGGATGAAATATCAAACCTGACTTTACAATTACTAGTCATACCAAAAGAGGAAAACATAAAATTGCATGGAAGCTCAAAAATTTTATAATTGATATTTGACTGTATCTGAAAGGAATGCAGGAGAAAATGATATGTCGAATTTGATGTCTGAAAATAATTTGATTTCTAATTGTTTAGTTCAAGACTAATCAGTGAAAGTTGTGTTGGCATTAAAATTTATTGCATCGCAATTATCCTTCATTGTGTTCAATACTATTTTGGAAATATTTTCATATATGATTACTGATAATGGAATAACTAAAAAAAAAGGTATGGTAGGTAGTATAAAAATGTTGCACATAGTTTGTTATGGATTAAATCCATTTTTGCAACAATCTTTTTAAAAAATCTTTTAACATTAAAAAGAAAAGAAAATTGTAGTGTGGTTTAGTGGAGTTTAAAATTGCATTTAAAAAATGTAAAATAGATCTTATTCTAAGATATTGTAGTAAATCAGTTGATAGAATCTCCGCAAAATATTGGATTTCATTATTTTTAAGGCATACCACTGATCAAGAACTGTATGAGAATAAAGAAGTTACATTAAATTTGAACATGCAGTTACTTTAACAAATTATGGATGCACAAATTGTAAATTTAAAAATCTTAAAATGCCCCCCCCCCTTCAAAAAATGTATGAAAGGGATTGTAAAATTTTAGATCTAAATATTTTTGTACAACAAATAATCTATGAAGAATCTCAATGTGGACATCTAATCAATGCAAAATACTCTAAAAGTCTTGTTATAGAATATTTTTAAAAAGTCCAGTTACGTATGTCAATTTCTTCTACACAGTTCAGTTTCAGTTTCTTCTGAATTTCCATTTAAGTTTTGTTCTATCCACAGAGTAGAAGAAGCCAGTGTTTGTAAACATAAAGAAATACATAAATTTCAGGGGGTTTTGTTTGTTTTTTTACTTGGATGTGCAATGGCTGATAATATTATAAATGCTTGTCAGGATAAATTGATTCTTACTGAAGTTAATTTCTCTTATATTGCTAATATTTTGCAGCCATTTACTAAAAAATTCTGGCATTTGAACTGATAGTACATTTTTTTTTGTACTAAAACCTTTTTGTTATGGTTAAACAATTAGTGAAAAAGTATTGTCAAAAGAAGGATAATGAAAGAAATACCAATATTGGAATAGTGACTGTAAGCTACTTGGTTACTAATGTAGTTATTGAAACTGAAAAAAAGGCACTTCTTTGTAAAGTGTTTTACATTTTTGAAGAATGCTATAAAAAAATATTCAAATGAATGTCAATTTTTTTTCTTTTTTAAAAAGCTGCATCTTGTTTAAATCTATATTTATTGAGGAATCTATATTTATCTGAAAAACAAATTTTTAATCAGCTTCAACTTCTTTATTCCAAAACTCAAACTTTCCTGGAATATTTATAATGTGCAAAAATCCAATATAAAAATTTTCTACAAAAAAAAAAAACCCTTTAAAAATTAATATAAAGAACAGGATGGTTCATTTAATGAAACAACATTTAAATTATTTCTATTTTTTCTTTTGAAGACCAAAGGATTTCCTTATTTGGGGGAAATTATAGAAATAATTCTTATCTTGTGACATATCAATATGGCTATGGAAAATGAGACTTTCAAACAAAGATATGCTTGTTAAAATCTGAAAGATAATTCTTTAATTGATCTAAGAATTTTGTATAATATCATGAACTTTTATTTAGGTGTTCCAAATGTTCAGATTTCAAAAGATTTATACCAGTATGCAAAAGAGTTCATGTGAGGTATTATGAAGCTTTAGAAATCTATAAAAAAATGTCCAAGGAAAAGAAAGACAGTTCAAGAAATTCAAAGCAGCATTGTTAATGAAATTGTCTCAAAAGAAGGAAATGAAACTAATGCATGAAAAATGTACAGAAATTGCTACCCAAATACATAAATTGATAAAAATAAAGTTATATGTATGATTGTCTGTAAGAAGATATATTCCTTGAGATTATTAATCTAAGTCATAACTTTTTCTTCATGGCTACAAATAGAACTATTAAGATAATATTAGGGTTACAGAAATTATATAACTTCTTTCAGGCTTTTCAACATTCATATAGAAACACTATTGGGGGAAAAAAACTTTGAATGGGAGGAGGGGGATCATTCTTATTTGGTTAAAACTTTTTTTTAATTTTTTTTTATAGTTTTAATTATATAGGTCTTCAAAAATTACTCTTTGATAATTGTATTTTGAACATTAAACTTTTTGTAATTTTTAGTTTGATTCTAAAATTGAAATTTCTAAAATAGAATCAACTCTAATTTCTAAATATTTTGATATTTTCATTTTGTCTCATTAATGCACATTTTATACTTATAACTTAGCCCAGCTATTATTCCTATTTCAAATTATTATAAGAAAAAATGCAATTTTTTATAACATTCTCTTTTTTTTTCTATTTTTTTTTACTTGTCTTTTGATGAACTAACAAGAGATTGTTTGTTTTCAACATCAAGCAACAGTTGAAAATCAGATTTTACATAGTTGCAATACCAAAATCTAATTAGTTTGTTCCACTTTTTTGATATAACTTTTCCTTTTCCCTTACATTTTCCTGAAATGTTTCATGTTCTTGCTCCTCAGTGAATGCACTTAAATTTTTAGAATAATACTCTGTGTAATAATAAGGAAGATGAACTTTTAAGCTCCCACTGTACCCTGATATCTTGAAAATGTTAAATATATCATATAATATTCAGTTTGTACCTTATATAGTATTCAATTTGGTTTCCAAGAAGACTAACTTCTACTGGCTTGTAGATCTTACCAAGAATTGTTTCTTTTCAACATTAAGTAATAGTTTAAAAATTAGATTTTGACATATTTGATTCCCAGTTTTTCTTATTTATTTTAAGTTCAAAGTTTTCACATTTTATAATTTTTCAGGTACTAGATCTGATGAATTTTTTTTTTTTTGGATAAACCTAGAAATAGTCTTCTTATTTTAAAATTGCTTTAAAAAATCATTTTATAAGATCTATTGTTATGTGGAATAACAGAAGTGAAACCTTAAATTAAACTTTCTTAATATGCAGAGCATTGCATGGGACCTAAGGTTTATCTTAATTTTCCATTTCATGCCAAAAGAAGAAAAGTGTGGGATTTTTTATAAAAACTAATATGCTTCTTACATATTGGTATGCTATAAAATCTAATATTCTTCTATAACTGTCTCAAGTATAGTTGAAACAATAATTTAAATTAATTCATTTCCTGGCTGTCATTTCTCTCAACCGCAGCACAAACTGAAATTAAAACACATTTATGTTCAAAATTCAGAATTATCCATGTGCAAATAGGTAAACATATCATTTCAATGGGTTTTTTTTCTTGTTTTGTTTTATTATTATGTTTAATAGATAGCTGAAGTATTTAAAAGAAATTCTTTGAAAAATATTAGTTTATTCTTTCTTAGTTAAAATTTAAGGTTAAAAAATGTTATTTAAAATTTATAAATATATTTAGCTAATTTATATGAATAATATAATATCCTTAAATATAAAAAAATCTATATACATTAGACATTTAACTTGACAAATAAATGTATGTAATAGAATTCTTAAAAATAATTTTGGTAATTAACATCTAGAAAAACTATAAGAAAATGCTGATAGCTTTTGAAACCATTTTTCAATCTGGGATCTCTATTTATCTTGATTTCCAAATTTCAGCTAAAAAAAAAAAAAGCATAGAACATATTTTCTGACAATTTTGATTGCTGCCTTGCTGATATTACTATTCTTGATTAAAAGTCATAGAGAAAAAAGAGCATATTAAAAAAAGCGTGTGTTCAACTGGGAAAAAAAAACTGAACTTTAAGGCAACCAAAAGGTTAGGGCATGGAAAAATATTCTCTAATAAAACTGGTTTATTTAGTTTTATGCTCTTGAAGAAGGGTCCTGTATTGAGGGATTTAAATGTTACATGCAAAGCCAAATAAATAAGCTATCAAATTGAAGCATTGAAAAAAAGTTTTAGATGTACATTTCTGCTGTCCTTATATATGAAATTCCTTTTCTGATTTATGATTCATTATCTATATCGTAATCAATCAGTGGAATTAAATTAGTTATCTGCTTATCAAAAATGATATGTATAAATGTAATTGATATAAGATTTGATCACCAAAATTTTAGAATTACATGGCATAATTGATCAAAAGGGAGATAATTAAAGTTCTTATGAAATCCTCTTTATTATATTAAGAACAAAATTCATAATTGTACCAGCCCCTTTTTACCTGCATGTTTTCACCTAGAAAAAGAGCATACACAATGTTTCTGCTAAGCAATGAAAATAAACTTATCAGTGAGAGTGTAACATTAAGCAAATTTTGAAAAAATTACTTTTAATAAGAGAAGATTTAAATGGGGGAGAAGTGAATATATCAATTTAATATTAAATAACAAATTGTGTCACCTACCAAAGGGGTATCTGGATACTTTGGTCAGATAGTGTATGCATAGCTGTAATTTTAACTTATCATTAATGTGTGTATGGCCTGGCTGCCTTCAGCTGCATTTTAAATTTATAAAAAAATTACAAACTTATTTAAAGACTACATGTAACATTTTATCAATATAATTTGGTTTGATTTTTAGTTGTGAACTCATAGACAGATATTTAAAACAGTTTTTAAAAGTAAATGTAAGAATACATCAAAATCTCAAGAATAAATTTTTATTGTTTACCACACTTTCATTGTAGTAAATAAAGTGAATCAGCACAAAAATAAATGGGGGGGATTACATTCTAAAGTAGGAAGTGTATTTGCTCCTTTTTTTATAATACATTTTGCTCATTTATTTTTTTAAAAAATTCGAGATGTTTAATTCTTGGATTACTGCATCTCTTCGCTGTATTTCTAAATTTTACATCATATATATAATGATTTTAATAGTTTAATTTGCATTCAGATAAGGTATTTATTGCACTTTTTTTTTATTGTTTTCTCCATATTTCAAAAATAGTTCTTCATATACTGCTTCAAAAGACTGATAGTAAATTCTAAAATATGCTAGATTTTTTTATATTTTATTGATGTATAACATTTTTGGGTTTTTTCTTTCCTCTAATTAATTGAAAAAATTTCAAAACTCTTTACATTTCCTTCAGCTTTTAAGTTTCCAAGAGCCTAATACTTTGCAAAACAAGGAAGGAATCAACCAGAATTGGTTTACCAGTAAGGAAGAGAAGGTCACTTTGCATAGTAAAGGTGTGGAAATATTCTGACTTAAACAGTTTTATATTTGTGATTTATTTTTTTTTCAAAATAATTTTTAGTTTATTAAAATGAATCATGCATTTTTTTCTTCCTTTTTGCCATGAAAATTATGTAGATGTGGATTTTATTTGAGTATTAATTTAATTCTTTACTTAACCCAGGTCATATTTGGAAAACTGGTATGTGGTCTAAAGAAGAAATTGAATTATTGGAAAATAATATCCAGTTATATTGTAAGGTATTTTGTTTAGAGTATTTTTCCTTTAAGAAAACTTTTCAAAGTAAAATAATGTGCATCTTCATTCTTTCCCCTAAGAGTTGAACTATGTGAATTTTTATATTATAAAATATTATGTACAAATTTAAAGATTGACAGAACAACTGAAATTAACTGGTTTGTAAAGGAAATGTATATGTATATGATATAATGGAAATCATATCGAGTAAATAAGGAAAAGAAAAGAAGAATCAAACAACATTATTTTTACGATTTTAATTTCTTTCAGAAATTAAATATATATATATATTAAAATTTTCTTCACAGTTTTGCACAATTGATATTACTGGATGCTGCACAGACATTTTAAATATGCTAAAAGTTGTGTCATCAAATTCTCTTTTAATTGATGAGACCTGTATAAGTTTGTTGTTTTGTTTAAGCTGTCTGTTGTGGATATTCATAATTGAAAAAAAAAATGCTATGTCTGGTAAAAAAAAAAAATCAAAGCTCTTGTTTCTTTTATCCAGTCCAATAGGGTATTTGAGGATCTTTTCTGTAAATTTAACTGTTCAATTTTGATCTGTATTATCTCTTTTATAAAATATTTATGATTTAGTTTTGTATTTTTTTTTTTTTGTATTTTTTTTTTAGTAGGAGTTTTACTTAGAGCTTGCTCCGAGAATGTTATTAAATGCTTCAAATGATAATTTTTTGATAAGTCCCATTATAACTTGAACCTAATATGAAGTCATTTCATTATAAATTCTTGTTACTTCATATTATTCCCCTTTAAATTTGCTCTAGATATTTTAGGATTGTCCTCTTCAATTTGTTAATCATAAATATGGATGCTAAGCATTCATGAATAACACCATTAAATACAGATTAATTATGGTGTTTAAAATTGTTTTTTAATATTTATTTTATTGAATTTTGCTGCATAAGTAAATTGTTCAATCAAATATTTTATTTCGTAGGAACATGACATTTCTAATCCTGCAACTATAGTATTTGAGATGGCCAAAGATGAAAGAAAGGACTTCTATCGTACTATTGCTAAAGGACTTAATCGACCTCTTTTTTCTGTATATAGACGTGTTATTAGAATGTACGATAATAAAAACCATGTGGGAAAATATACAACTGAAGAGTTAGAGAAATTGAAAAAGTAGGTTATTTTAAAGTTTGCATAAAATTATGTGCATTAACTCTCAATAATTTATCCATTAAATTATTTCAAAATTCATACATCTGAATTGTCTATAACTTAGCATTTTTAAAAAATTAAATTTGCTTTGTTCATTTTATTTCCCATCATTAGAGATCTATTATCTTTGAAAGAAACTGCTAGTTACTACTAAATTATTAACTAATTAATGAAAATATTAGTGTTAATTTTATGTTTAGGTGGTATTAAAAAATAGATTAAAACTGAAAGTGGTATAATTCTAGATAGTGAAAGAGAGGGCCATTATTTTTGAATTATGAAAATGGGCAAGATATGTATAATAATGAATTTAACCATTTCACAATTATGAATTAATAAGATTGTGAACAATGGCAAAAATATTTTTTTAAAAGTTGTGATCAATAACTAACTGATAAACTCACCTCGCTCAAGATAAAATTATTTTCATGTTTTTTTTACTAATAAAAAGTATTGCTTGATAAATTGCCATTAAATCTTCTATAAAGAATTTCTGATATTTTAATATTTGTTAGTTAAATTTTAAGTGTAATAAATATTTCTAGTAAAGATTTAAATATTAAATCAATTACTTACTTCTATCTTTATCGCATTATCGGTAATCATACTACCTACATTAAAACAGAAACAAGGGATATAGAGATAATTGAACTCCTACATATCTATTAGGAATTTTAGGGGTTTTCTTTTTTAGATATAAATTAATCTATTGATAGCTGCAATGATAATCATAAGAGAGTTAAGTTATATTTAATGTTAGCACTTTGTGAAATCTCAAAACAGTATTGCCCGCAACTTTATTTTTAATTTAAATGAGATAGTCTGTTGTAGTAAAAATTTTATTTAGTAGTTTCTCTAAATATTACTGATAATCCAAATAATTCTTAATTTTTTTAAAAAATTAAACATGCAACTCAATATAGGCACAAAAGGCGTTTATTTAAAAGGGTTACTTATTTGTTTTCATTTCATATTTGTGATGGAAATGTATTAATCACTTCAATTTACAGATAGTTTGTCATTGTTAATATTTTTTGAATAGCCCAATTCATATTATACTGTTATTTTCACTTAACTTTTTAAGCAGATAGAAGTGGCAGAAGATTCAAGAATTTCTTCTGTACATATAATTTTGGTCTTTTTGTTTAAGACTGCGGTCAGTGTACGGTAATGATTGGCAGGCCATTGGAGCTGCCATGGGAAGAAGTGCCTCTTCAATCAAAGATCGTTGCAGGTTGATGAAAGATAACTGCAATCAAGGTAAAAATGTTGTCACTATTTTTGTATTTTTGTTTTATCCTCGATTCTAAAGTATGGTATTCTCTTGTGCTGGAAAGTTTATCCTTTGTTTAATTCAACAAATATATCTGAATTACTGTTATCAAATTTTGCTCAAAGAGGCTCTTCCAAGTATTATATTCAGAATTTCTTATAGTACCTGCAATTGATGAATTTATTTTTGATTGATTTTTATCATTGCCTTTAGAGATATAAATTTATTGGATATATATTTTATACTGTGCTTTAGGGACCAAAGCTAAAGCACATTCAGCAATGCTGCAATAATTTGTTTGCAAGCTCGCAGTTTTGCAATTAAAGTATTGCATATAAGTTTAGAAAATTGGCTCAAACTTAAATATTCGCCTTATTAATACCTTTAAAAAATCATTAGATCTTTATGAAATTTTGAAATATGCATTAATCTGTTGTATCCTTTTTGCTGTTTTGAAATAAAGCATTAATCTCTCTAAACTGGACATAGAAAGGAATCAACTTATTACTGATATTTTATTTTATAAATAGTTGAATACAGTATTTAACAATTTTAGAACATACAGCTAGTTTCTTTCCGACATTTTACAGATGGAGTTCTCTAATGTTTGAAAATATATATATTTGTTTGATATATAATGATCTTAATATTATTTGACTGTTCAAGAAGAAATCTTCTGTCACAAAATCCTTCTTATACTTAAACAACTGTGAACAAAATATTGAAAAAATAAACCTTATAAGTTAAGCTTTATTAGTTTGCAAAATTATATTGATAATGAGAATTTTTAAAAAAATTCTCCACTGTAATCTTTATTTAAAAATTTGTATCTAACATTAAATAGTTTAATCATCTAAAACTTTAGCTATTAGTATATACCTTTCTTTGTAATTTCCACATTTTTAGGAAAATGGTTACCTGCTGAAGAACGGAGATTAGCTGATGCTGTTTATGAACTTGCGAATGTTTTGCCTGGTGATATGGTTTCAAGTGGTTTATCATGGGCAGTAGTTGCTGAGAGAGTTGGTACTCGCTCAGAGAAACAGTGCCGCACAAAATGGTTGAATTATTTAAACTGGAAAGTTGCTGGTGGAACGGATTGGACACGAGATGATGATGTTCAGTTAATTTGCAGGTATATTGTTACTTGTTTAGTTTTTCAATAACTGAATATATTTTACTTCATAAAAATCATCCATATTATAGCATTCTATTGAATTGGTTTATATGCTTGATTCTTATTTATGATTGACTTATTTTTTAACTTTACGTATAATTTTCCTTACATTATCTCATTATTAAAAAAAAGTTTTCTCTCATTCTGAATATGAAACATTGGTAATTTCAGTTAATACACATTTAACAAAGTGTCACCAAGTGTTGCATTTAGTTTGTATTCTTGGCAATGATTTGTCTAAATTATTTTAGTAGAATTTAAAAAACAGTTTGAAAAGGTAACATATAAAAACGTTATAATTTGAATAATTGTTGTGTGTTTCTCTTAAAAAGAGTAATTACCCAGGCAAATAATGATAATAATAATAATGCAGAATTATTGTATAATTCTTACTTAGAAATGATATATTTGTGATATGTAAGCAATGCCTGTATTTTTTTTAAATATCATTGAAAAGCATTTTTTTTTCAAGCTATGTGAAAAGATAAATCTATTTTTATTTCTAAACTTCAATTTGTGTTTGGGTTTTGTTATTGTCCTTTTAATTTAATGAATAATGCACTGACTAAAAATATAAATTCAGATTTTAAACATGAGCTTTTGTATTAAATAAGTTTTAACTAAATGAAATACTAGCATTTTCTAAATTAATATATTAGCAGATGAATTATTGCTGAATTTTTTTTCCTTAATTCATGTAGGGTTTGTGCCTATAATGCTTCTGATGAAAATGATGTCGATTGGGCTCATTTATCGAAAGGTTGGTCGAGGTACGTATACCTTATGAAATAAGATTTTGAAAAAACATCTTTTATGTCTTTATTTCACTGGTTTTAATTTTTTTTTTTTATCTTTTCTTCTTAAGTGTGAGGTCTCCTCAATGGTTGAGAGGTAAATGGTGGAATCTCAAAAGACATGTGCCAAATGCAAATAGTATTACTTTTCAAGGTAGGAAATGTGATGCAAATATTGAAAACTTTTATTGTCAAGTCTTTTTTCCCTTAAAAATGTGAATGATGTATGTTTTAAAATTTATAAGTATGTTTTTTTAAGATGAGACTACTAAAAAGAATTAAGAATTATTCATCTTATGGCATAAAAAAATTTGCAAAATGAAAATTTTATTGAAAGTTTTTATACATATTCTTCAAATACACTTGTTAGCAGCAACAACAAAAAAGTTTTGTGTCTGCATTTTTTCCAGCATCGACTGCTGTGCTGAATCTTGCCTGATGTAATCCACGTGGCCCCACCAGTGACCCCCCCCACAGCAACCGATCTCTTAATTCCATTTGTATCTGCTGGGCTTGTTTCAAATACAAGAGCAGATTTTTCTTTTAGCTCTAATTTTTGAGATTCAGGTATCTAAATTGGGAAATATGTTACTCTGCAACTTATTGAGGAATGAATAAGTTTTTGTATTTAATTATTTCCTTCTTGTTTGCAGTTTAGTACTTTGTCAAACTATTAAAAGCTTTCTGATAAGGAGGAGTATTCCTAGATATTTTCCCATTGCTTTGCATCTTTTTACCAGAATTTTGTATATATTTATGCTTGGCAGTGCATTCAAGTACAGCTTAATAATCAGTGTTCACTCTGCTTTCAAAATAAAGAAAGAAAATAGAAATTCAGAATAAAGGAAGAAAAGGAGCTATAGCTTTATGAAACAAAATTGAATTTCATGATCAAAGAGTCATTTGGGCAAAACTAAAAATGCTTAACTTTCTCTTTTGTCTACAAAAGAACTGTATGTAATTCTTTCTGTGATATAGAAAAGCATAATAATACTATTGTAGAAGAAAAGAGTGACTGATAAGAGCTGATGGACAACACATTTGTTCTTGGCCCCTGAAATGTGCTGAAATGTATCATTATATCTTGAAATACACTTTAGAAAGAAGACTCATTTAACATTTTCAATTGCTTATAATTTATGAATTGTTCACTAAAGACTACAAAATTTTATATGTACTTGAGTTATTTCTATCTAGAGAACTGGAATATGTATTCAAAATAGGATATTGCTGTTTGAAAGATTGAGTTAAAGTAAATAGAAATGTAGAGATCTGCCCCTTAGATAAAGAAATATTTCATGCACTTATTAAGAATATATTTCTATCGTGATAAGCATTTATATTTTTACTGTAACGTTATTACTTTAAGAATAAACTTCACTGTCCAGATAATTTTGTAATGTACCATGCATTCCAAAAATAAAGTACTGATTTTGCTTTATTAATATTCAGATATATTTTTAACTAGATATTAAGTGTATGCCTTGTATTATAGTATCAAACTAATTTGTTGTAAATAAATTTATTTATTTTTCATTTATATGAGATGTTTTTGTTCAATTTTGTTATGTTGAATACTATTACTAATATTTATTTTAATTTTTTTGTGTGCATATATTTTATGTATGCTCCTTCCCCCTCTCCCAAGTATGGGAAGCATTATATATACAGATCTTTTACTAAATTATGAGAACATCAAAGTATTAAACCATATATTTTTTTAACATTTTCTTCGAACTTTTTAAAATATTTTGTGCATTTTTAAAATCCTCTCCCATGTGACACAAAATGCTTCTATATTAAATTTGTTTTACTTTAATTTGATACAGTATAGGTACATATTTCTCATGTACTTTTCCCAAAATATGAATGAAACATTTTTTTGTATGTTTTGATGCATCTGAAAGTGGCTTCTATAAAAAATAGTAAAATGCATTCATACTTTTCATTTTTTTTATTTCATTCATACTTTAAGAAAAAATATCTATGCTTCAAAAAAAAATTTGTATTTAAAAAAGAAAAAAATTGATTTTTAGGGCCAATTTCCCATTTTTCTCTGCATAATACAAATGATTAAGCATTTTGCTATTGTGCAAGTGACTTTTTTTAAAGTTTCGCAAGTTAAAAATTGATGCAATTTTGTTGTTATATATTGGCTAATTTCAAAGGCATCCTCTTGTTGCAAATATCTTTTGGCTGTTTTTGCATTATATCTGTGTGTGTTTTTCCCCTATAAATGGGAACAATTGCCCAATTTGGCTTTGAGTAGTGATAAACTTTATCAAAATGAGATATCCTTTAAAAAGAAATAAATTATTTCATTTTTAAGCACTCTATACATAATTTCATACTATATCTTTTGTGAGTATATATATGTATAACCGTTTGTGCTGAGGGGGTAATAGCCTGTCTTGATAGACACATATCAATTAATAGTATGTTTGCAAGAGAATTGAAATGTTTACAAAAAATTAAGTGTGACTGAAAGTAAATGAAAATATCTTTCTGAGCATTAAATTTGGTTTATTCTACATTGATTTTAGTTAAAAAGAAAAGAAGTATTTTCCATGTGTCTTTCTTGTTCAACAGATAAAAGAAAAAAAACAAAGTGAAATCATTTTTGAAATGTCCAATACACCCAAAAATATGGAATACTTTTTTAAAAAAATTACTATAAAAAATTTGTAAATGTTAGAGAAAATTAGAAAAAAAAGCCTCCGTTCTGATGATTAATTCTATGTTACAAATAGTTTCTTTGATCTTTAAATGTTTGCCTCAAATTTTCTCTTTTCTTGAAAATAAAATCTGAAGACTGAGCTTTTGAATATAAATTCATTATTTGTTCTACCTCTAATCTGCAAGAAATATTTATTTTTACTGGAACTATATAAGTTTCTGTATTTTTTTTTTGTCTGTCACTTATATTTTATAATAATATTCAGATAAAAAATTTTATAATACAATTTCATTAAATTTTCAGAAATTTCAAAATACGATTTTTCATTATTTTGTAAACAATTTACAATTACATAAATTATGCAATAAACTTAGTTTTTAATAGTTCTTTAAAGGTGTGTAGTGAATTCATTCTTTAATTAATTCATTTACTTTTACAGAAATTTGTGATTACTTATATCAGCATTTCATTTTGAAATGCAAAGTTAAAGAAGAAGTAGCCACTCAATCAGATTCTTTAGCCAATTCACTAGAGTTGCAAGCCATTATAAACCGTCCTAAGCAAGCCATTTTGCAGTCTGTAACTCTTCCTGCTACTCCTCCTCCTCCTATTGTTGTTACAGCTTCAACTCAAGGTAATTGTAACATTTTGTATTCTTATTTCTAGACTTTTTTAGTAAAAATTATCTTTGTATTATTTGAAACTAAGTACTTTGTTCTCTCTTGACGTTTAATGACATGCTTTCCATGGATGTTGATAGAACAGCAGAACTGGTCATGTTCTATCTTTTATTACATATGCTTAATATTCTGTAAATGAAAAAGCTATTGTATTCAGCTCTTTCTCCTTTATTCATAGAAGAAATATCAAGAATCAAACATTAGATGCTGGTAATCAATTTTTTTTTTAGATAGATATTGTCAATTAGCTATCAAAATCTCTCTTCTATCTGACTGTTTAATTTTAACATTGAACATGCTTTTTTGCATGCATAGGACCTTGCATTTTAAAAAGTATTGCCAATTTACTATATAAACAGTTTCCTGTATAGAATAAAAACACAATAAAATTGTAAATATATTTGTTCATATATTAACGCCAAATTTTAAGCAAGTGTATTTATTATCACTGCGGAGAAGAAGAGATTTTATTGAAGGTGTGAATTGATCATTTTGCACTGTTGCTGGAAAATAGTTATTTTTGGAATTCAAGTTTAAAATTAAGTTTAATTCAGAATTAAGCTTTAGGTTTAAAAGGAAAAAATATGGAGAGAAAACCATACCAAGTACAGTGAATTTAAGATATTTGATTAGTAGTGCTGTGATTCAGAAATCAATCCAACTTCCATGCCTAAGCATTGGAATGTCTTCACTTCTTAAATATTTATTGCAAGCAATTTTAAATTAAAATTTATGCATATAACACAAGCAACAGCTGCATGAATAACTTTCAACTGTCATAACTGACTCCAGGCTTTTTCATATTTGGGACAATAGTTTAGAGTATTATTCTCCAAAATACATTCTTTATTAATACATCTTTCAGTTTACCTGTTGTATATAATATTTTAAGATGAAGTCATGCACTCTAATAATATGTACACAAGACCAAAGACTGAAAAAAGTTAATTTTCTTAAAAGATGTTAATGTGCTAATAGTCTTAGCACATTAATGTCATTGTAAAATTGACTTTTTTTTGTTAGTCATTTATAAAATTTTGATTTGAGATAAATGTTTACTCTGAAAGGTTTAGTAATAGATATTTAGTGTGTGTCATTCCTGCATTAGCAACATTAGCGTTCGAAAAGGTGTGAGACTAAATGCTTTTGCTGGGTATCTGCATTTTGTACTTAACACATTTAATTTTTATTGTCTAAGTTTTTTATTAATAGATATGCATCTTTAATTATATTTTTTAAATAACATCTCAAAAATGAAAATTTTAAGTTTAGCACTATTAATAGATTTGAGTTTTTGACCTTACATTTAGTAATGAAATTCATTAGTTTCATTGCAGGTTATTTTGTGCTTTTTAGCATTTTTATAGTTAAATATTGGAAATATTCTTATTTTAATTTATTCAATTGCATTATAATTAGTTTCTTCAAAATTTATTTTAGATTAAATATTTGATATCTCTTTAAAAATTCAGAAAATTTGTAAAATTTATCCAATGACACATTTCTTTTATGGCACATTTCATGTTTATAAAGAAATATTATAATCATTATTTTAACTCATTTCCAATGTTTAGTTAGAAGTTTCAAAATTTTAAGCTCTTGTATGTTTTAGTCAGGATTTACCATTTGGATATTTTTAGAACATAATATAATTAGCACCTGAAGAATAGTTTTCCTATTTTAGAACATGTTACAATCGGTTCAATTAATTCCATAGTGCCGTTTTTAAGTAGAAATAATTTATATCAAGATTCCAGAATATTTATAAAGAATTATAAATTAAGGATTAAAAAGTAGTAAATAATTTAAATAAAAAATTTTACTGCATAGTATACTAATAAAGGTATATATTTCAAGAGTTGTTATACCTTGAAAGTGTTTTTCATATCTTAATCTTAGGACAGTTGCTTTTTTACAATGTTATTATAATTATTTAGGAAAAAATTCTTTTAATCTTGCAGGATTTCCACCTCCTGTTGTTTCTCTGACAAATGGGCAATGTGTAGACATAGTAAACTCTCCGACTCCACTCACTTCAGTTTCTGTTAGTCCAGTTTTGCAGACTCTTCTTCCACAAAATATTCAGTTAACCTCAACTCCTCACACCTTCCTTTTGACAACTCCTGCTCAACAGACTTTACCTATTTCCACAGCTCTTCCACACAATCAAATCATTATACAGACAATGCCAGTATGTTATAATACATTGAATCTTGTGAAATTTTAAGAAATAAAGGGACATTTTTCTTTTCTATTGTTACTTTAATATGCTATTCATTATTTGTTAGTGGGGTTGTTACAGTTAAAGAGCAAAAGTTTTTTTTTAAATTTATTTATTTATTATTGTTATTATTATTTGAAACTCATTCTTGAGTAATTTCATTCTAGTTATTTTATTTCTAAATTAATTTAATTTTGTTTTATAGTGAATGTTGCTTTCAACTTACATTTTAAAAACTTCTTATTAAAAATGATTTATTTAGTAAAACTGATTGTGAATCAGTAGATTTTTTTTTTCTAAAATTGTTCAGTGTACAAAAAAAGAATTAATTTTGTGAAGATTTTTTTTTTGTTTGCTTCAATAGAATAAAATAATTTTTCACATTACTTTTTAGTGTTAGGAAATATTAGAAAAGACTGTATATTCCAAACATTAAAATAAATAAATTTAAATTGGTACTTTTTAAAATCAAGCTTAGTATCTTAGTGAAAATAAAAGAAGGAAAACAGCTAGCTTTTTAAAGTGTGATTAAGAAAAGAATCCAAGTTTATTTTCATATCTAAAATGCAAAAATTAAAATGAATTTTAAGTTAGAGAAACTTTAATAACCATTGATCTCCCTTACACTTATTCTTTCTTAGCCCTTATATTTCTCAGTTGTAAAATATTTTTTGCTTAGATATCATTAAAAATCTTTTTTCAAGAATAATGAAATTATTTTAATTACTTTAATTATTTTATTTTTCATTTTTATATCACAAAATAGTTCCATCATTTTAACCTTAATCCCTGATAATCAATCTCATTTCATTTTATGTGATTATAACTGCCCAGAAGAATAAATACGTAAATATTTGCTTGCAGCCAGAGACAATGGAAAGGGATGAAAATGTTGCAGTTCATATGAATGAAAATGTAACTGTGCAGATGAATGCCCCACATATTATTATCAGTAATCCTAATACATCGACTCTAACATCTTTGGCTTCCACTCAGATCCCTTCAGCACCTCCTTCGCCTTCTAATGCAATAGAAGATGCAGATTCCTCTCTTATAGTAGAGTCATATGGTGTTCAAGTAAGTTTTAAAAAATTCTACCTTTTTAATACTAAAGTTAATTCAGTTTTTTATATTTGAATGTATGATCTTTTAAATTAACTAATACTTGAAATTAAATATTATTTGAATATAAATTTCTGAAATGTATTGTACATTTTCTAAATACATATATCCATACTATAACACTCATTTATTGAATGTGATACAATATAGACTAAAATGATATTTTTCATCTTAACATCTTTTTTATATCCATAAGAGTTAACACATTATTATTATTAAAGTAATAATATATAAATAAATGAAATATGATATTCATTTTGGGTATTTTGTAACAAAAATAAAAGATTTCAAATCAATAAACATTAAAGTATAAAAGTCTTACAATACTTTTTTAAAATCCTTTTATAACATTGAAGATAAAAGTCATTTTATTATTTCTGAGTACTATTTAATAAATACAAAGTAAAAGGAATCAGTGGTAAAACACCATTAATAAAGAGAAAGCCGAATAATTTGAATGTAATAGTCAAATTTTTAATGGCAGACTACTTATGAGTAAATTTGTACTTTTAATTCTTTATTACATTTTTTTTAAGTAAAATATTTTCCATTTGGTATATCATGATATTCTAGCAAAACTTCTAGGAAACAAATCTTTGAAGTTTAATAAAAATGGCCATAAAATTTGAATCATGGTACAATACCATGGTAAGATATAATATAATGCTCACTTTATATGTTTTAAATAATAATAAAAACTAAAGAATGCCAGTTTCAACGGCTGTTACGATTTTGCTACTTCGTGTTGTGTAAAAAAAAAATAAAATCTAATTGGATATATCAATTCTCTGTACTTTTTTTTTCTTGAGAAACCTTAAAAATATTATTTCATGATTATTTTTAAAGTAAAAAAACTACAATTGTTCTCCAATCTAAATCGTATCTATTTCATTAATTTTTATTCCATATAAAATCTTATGGCCACTAGATATGTCATTGGTGGTCACCTATCCGTTTTGTTTTTTATATATATCAGAAGATAAAACTTCTACAGAATCCCAGCAACTTGTCTAATTTCACTCTTAGCAAGTGTTACTAAGAGTGAATCAGAATTCTTGTCGTTTATTCTGCAAATGTTATAGTGAAGAATAGTATTTTATTTCATTGTGATAAATTGTAGTTAATCGAAGTTGACATGAATAAATTAATGCTGTTAATATGGTAGACACTGAGATTATAACTAGATTTATATATTGTTTGCATCATAAAAATAATGTGTTTTTCTCAAAACTAAATATCTAAGAATTTCATATCTTTGATATAATTTTTATATGATATTAATTTATTAACACAAATGAAACATTCCTTCAAGTTATAATAATTGTTTTACAGACTATTGATGAAGGTGTAGTAATGCATCAAGATGTTGATATTGAATCAGTTGCTCAAAAATCAAATCATCTAATATCTGCAGGTAGTAACTATTCTTTATCTATTTCAATTTGCATACAAGTTTTACAATATTCATGACTGAACAATAATGATATTAATTTTTTGATTTAGCATTTGAAATATGAGTGTTGACAAATCTATAAATTCTAAATTTCACATATTTGTGGCAACTAAAAGCACTGTGTGTAATATGCTCTAAGAAAAATCCAGAAAACTAATTCATAAAATCAAGGGTAATTCTAAACTTATTCTTTGGAAAGAATGTGTCATGTCACAGATTTGTTATCAGTAAGACAAGGAGGTAGGGTCGATACCTCCAGTCTTTTATCTATAAAACAACATATCTACCGAATTGCCAATTCATAAAAAAGATATCTATTGAAAGGTTAAAAGCTAATGTTCACCTCTTGTAACCATAGATATTGGAGGTTACATTTTTTAAATTTATGCTGACTCAATAAATTTAAGAAAATGAAAACTCCTGCCCCAATATTATTAAATGTTTGTTTATATGGTTGGTTTGGTTATTATATGTTTGGTTTGGCATTTCATAGTATAGATACATATGGTATGAAATTTCTATATTGTTATTGGAGGGCGGGGGAATTGTCAGTATTGTGCAAAAAATAAATTAGATTGGGCTTAAAATTTTGCCTTTTCATAACCATTCATTCTAGAAGAGTAGTAAAACTTTACAGACTGGCAGCTGGCTTAGTATACATATTTTAAACAATCTATTTTTGGTAGGTGCCACATATTAATAAATAAGTGGCACTAAATTTAAAGAAGAAGCATTTATGTGTTCATTATGATCGAAATTACAAAACACAGTTTAGATTAAGAATGTTTCAATAAATAAAAATTGTGCTACTACTCTTTAATATCATAATGGAATCAAGTCTTTCTATGACGTTTAAAACGTCAAAAATGCTATAAATGTAGAAATTATCGAAACTTGCACAAAATTGATTTATAAATATTTTTAATAAAAGCAGTTTTTATTACAAATAAGATAATTTTATTAAACATATATTTATATGGACTTTTCTAGATCCAATGCTGGCAGCAAATGGAAGTCCAGACACAACAAATTCAGACACAGAATCAGAAAAACAAACATCTGATGACCATCTGGATCATGCACAAAATTAATTATATACAGAATGTTCTATTCAAAATAAATATGTTGTTCAACCTTATGTAATATTTATTATTTATATTAAATTTTTGCTTATAAAACTTTCTGGAATAGACTTATCACAGATATCGACACTTTACATGATTTATCACATAGTATTGCTTTGCACGCATTTAATTCTTGCCATAAATTACAAAACATGATTTCAATCCCAAGAAGAGTTAACATTTTAATAAAAAGTATGAAATACCAATATTAATCAGATAAGCAATGATATATAGTTTAAGTAGTAGATAAAATTTAACACAGCATGAATGGCATTGTAATTTCTTATTGGTATACTTAGAAAATGACAATCTAATAGTATTTACATAAGAAATGCATAAGATTAACTTTTCAAAGGAAGTTTATCAGTTAAATAACTTATAAATAAAAATTCGCACTTTCTTTAAATATCATTAGTTATAGACTGGTATGGATTTATAAATATTAGTATTACTCACTATTGAATTAAAAACTAAAAGGATTTGGCACAAGAATTATCTAGAAAAACTGTCTCATATTTAAAATTTAGCATTTTTAAATATTTACACTAAATCTAACCTACAAGGTGTAGAAGTAATTAAAGCATAAAATTTTTATGTTACATTTGAGATTACGACTATTAAAAAATTACAGCTTCAAAGTTTTTTCCCCATTATAATGTCTAGCACAATAATAACAATATTGCATTAAACTATGATCTAATTATACATAGCACATCAAATTACTTTTGAAAATTTTTGTTGATAACATCCTAAATCTTTAATAATTATGTGCTGCTTTTCACCTATTGAGAAGTCCTTATGTGTGGCAAATCATTATTTTTTTATATAAAAATGGATGCTTGCTTTTCTCTTAACCGCATTAACTTTGAGGCACTTCAAATACTTACATTATAAAATTACAGCATAGGATGAAGTCGCAATAATGGTAACATATATCTACATGACATTCTTGACACATTAAACAACTGCTGAAATTCATATGAATAGTAGTTACCTAAAGGGGAAGAGTCTATCATCTTTCTCAGACAACTGTTATATTTAATCAAACTTGTTAATAAAATATAGCATAGCATTTTTCAAATTCCTTAGTTAGTACTGACATTGAAACTTAATATATATACAGTATTCTTTGGCAAAACAGTAAATATTATCACAATCAGTATTTAAAATTTAGTTATATTGGTATCAAACAGTCTATATAACTAAGTTAATAAAAATTGTAAAAACACTTTATAATATTTCATATACAAGTTTACAAATGCTTTCATATAACAAAGTTCTCAATAAATAATATCACCAAATGTGATAATTAAAAAAAAGAATCAAACCTAAATTTAATGCCAGTTTCAGAATACTTTGAAAAATATAAATATTTTACATTGTTAAATAACAAAAATATTCATTGCCAAATGCTTAAAACAATACTTGAGTATTAATGCCACCACAGTGCAGATTTGATGGTTTTTTAAGTGCTACCAATCTACACCTAACATTTTTTTTCAAAACATGTGCCAAATTTATCAAAAGAGCAAGTACCCTGAAACTCTAGGCGATATTCAATCTAATCTTTACCTTACCTCAAGCCTTAAAAGGCTGCAAATTTGACGGTTTTTAAGTGTCGCCAATCTACACTGTATTAGCGCAAATTTGGCTGTAATGGCGTTAATATGCAAGTACCCTAAATAAGAAAAATATTTATGTACATAAAATACTTATACACAAAAAACACTTTGTTGATTTATATTTACTAATATGCAGGAAAACTTTTAAAAGAACTAAAAATCTGACAATGACAAAACATGAATTTCTTTATTACATAAAGTCACAAAATTACTTTATGATGTTCAATGTTTCTTGTGTAAAAAACACTTTTTAAATTATCAGTTAAGTTTTAAAATATGGATATATTTATTCCAATTTCTAAATATTATTTGCATTTAAGAACATACTCTAATGGAAACATTTATAGGACTACAAAAATCTTATTGCTACTGAACATAAAAAAGTATAAGTAAAAAAAGAATAAAAATAAGTATTTCCACATGTGCATGCACTTCCCAATTGAGATTCACAGAAACATACACACCAAATACTGAGAACACTATACCTGATTTAATAATAATAATAATAATAAACATTTGGAATGATTAAAATACTGTTGATGGCATTACTTTACAGATGATAGTAACAATTTGCACATATGCAGAATAAAAGAATAAGTACTGTATTGCAATAAATTAAGACACGAAACTTTGGATCAACTCCTCCTTCATTATACCAATGTATCTAAAAGAAAAGATTGGTACATTAACACTTTAGACCATTCATTGTTTACCTGAATTAATTGAAACTTATTTTGACAGATAAAATAAAATGATTTCTTTAAACCATCTTAGTTTTTTTTTAACAAATTAATAATTATAACTAAATGTAGATTACTTCAATTTACTTTACTTTACAGCTACATGTTATGTGATCATTATAATATTATATAAACCATATACAGCACAGCAAAATGTGACAAATAACAACTGACTTGACTGATTGTATTTACAAAAATCACTTTCAACAATAAATATTACTTCTTAATGGATATAAGTATGAACTTATATATCAAAAGATCATTCACTGGTATTACTCTACTCTATCAATGAGATATCTAAATTTTTATAAACACCAATTCCATGAAGGAATTACAGTGCTTTTAAAAGCAAACAACAGCGAAAAAAGGGGGGGGGGACTCATACAGTAACCCCGCCTATATATATATATATATATATATATATATATATATATAAACACAAGTAGATAGTCAAAATTAATCTTTGAAAGGAATTTTTCAATCAGTACTTATTTCAAAATATGCTTGATACTCTAAATTTCTAATACAAAATTTTTATATTTTCTGATATATTACAATAATAGAACCTATTAAACTGATTTCTATAAATTTAATATTATGGGATAGGATTTTTAAAAGGTAAATGACTTTATAGTGATATTTTTTTTTAATTATCTTATATTTACAAATTTATTTTTCCATAAGCATACACTTGGAAAACAAATTTTGTTCACTTGTAATAGACACAAGGCAAAAATGATTAAATATCATTTTAACTAAGCACATAGACATCTATATTATATTTAAGCACTGGTTGCATAAATCATTTTATTCACAAAAAAGAAAACCAATTTTAAATTCAAAAACCTTTTATTTCTAAAATATTATTAGAAAAGTAGCATGATGCAACATGACTTCCTTTGTAATTAAAATACTCCAATTTTTTTTGTAAACTTTAAAAAAATTCTAATTTTAAAGATTTTAATTATAACAAAGCCAATCAACCAAATTTCTAAAATATTTGAAATATTGATTCAAATTCATTTCTGAACATATGAAAACGGCCATCACAAAAGTCCTCATATGGGGACATCTCACCTGCTTAGCAATATCTCTCATTTCTGCATATAAAACTTCATGCAGTAAATAATAAATGTATAAAGCAGGCAATGTTCCTTAAAATACATCATAAAACGCTTCAAAATTTTAAGACATTTAAAATGTTGCTTGCTTCAAAATTTTAAGACATTTTAAATGTTAATAATTTAAACATAACAGTTTTTGTATATAACTAGAAAGATTTTAATATTTTAAAATTGAAAAGCAGGTGTAAAAACAGACATATCATAGAAAAGTTTACATTTCAGAAAAGACATATGAGCTGAAGTTATACTTTTCAAGCAAGATTGTCAGAAATTTTTAACAGTGCACGTTAGAATCCAGTACATAATGAACAAATTTCTAATAAATTATTAATATAGATCTCCAGGAGGAGGGAATAAACAACAACCCAAGTAAATGTTTTTAAAAAAAATCCAATCTGTTGTCCTTATCAGAAAAATGAAGTTGACTCGCCAAAAATTAAATATTTTGCAACATAATTTTCTGTGTGAAAGTTTTCAATTTCAACAGAAATCCTGTTACAACAATGGTAACACCATCAGAATCTTGATTAATTTCTGATAAGATTTTGACTTTCTAAATATCTATAAAATTATCAGCTTAATTCTTAAATAATTTTAACTCCAAATATATTCAAAAAATTGTTACATTTTATTAGAATATAATCACACACTGTTTAATAAGTTGCTTAAAATTCACAGAAGAGAAAAATTGACTTTCATCTTGCTGTATTTTCAATTATTTGGATATCTTTCTCAGTTTTAAACAATTTGTACTTCTGAAAACCACACAACTTAGAAGAGACTCACCCGAAACTTCACAAACATAGGCAAATATAAAGCCTGACACCAAAATGTCAAACATGTTTTTCCAAAGCATTTTTTGGTTAGAAAGCTTTTTTTAACATTCCATCCAGCCAAAAATGTTATATTAATTTTACATATATTTGCAAACAAACTTTTTTTTGAAAAATCAAACTAGCAAGAATTATTTTAAAAGATATTTCAAGAATACTTTTTGTAATTTTAAAGTTTTCAAATAGCCAGTGATCATCTCTTTCTTAACCAATACCAAAACGGACAAATGTAGATTGTTTCTAATAAAATATTTAATCTTGTGGGGTTTTTTTAAATTTATCTTCTTATGCATATTTTGAAGCAAATCAATTTTTCCTAAATTGCTTTGCTTAGGAATGCCATTTGAATTTTAAAAAATTAAGCTATAAAAGTTCATTTGACAGCCTTAGGTTTTATTTATTTTTAATTTTTTATGTTTCTTTCCTATAATAATTAAAGAACAAACTGTCTAATTTCAGTTGTGTTGAAATCCAACTGCCTCATCATTTACCCTTCAATTTATGTAGAGACTTAATTAGTGGCCATCACCATTCCACTATTATACCAAAACACACCCAGATTTTAATTTAGTTTTTAATGTATTATAATACATGGCACCATAGATTCTACTAATCCAAAACCATTTTGACCAGTTTTAGTAAAAAGAGAGTTGCTGACATTCAATCGAAAAAGAAGAAAGTAGGTCTTCATCTCCAGTAACGATAAGTGTTTAATAATCTTACACTACAGAGAAACTCAGTTTTGCTATGTGTAGACATCTTGTTAGACTTCTAACTTTAATGTAATTAACTTTTCATGTCTTAATTTTTTTATTTTCTATAAATAATTACTGTTTTTCTTTAAATATTACTTCTTTTCTTAACAGAGACTGATCCAAAACAGATTGATGAGCATTTTGTCCCACCTTGTCCTACATTTATTACCCACATTAAATGCTGTCAAATAAACTGCAACTAAGATCACAGTGATATTTTTAAGATCGCAATAAACTAAAAACTAATCAAGACAAACAGGAAGTAAAAAGTTGGCTAAAACTACCAAACATGGAATAGGATTAAAAGAATTCTTAGAAACAAATTTCAATATATGGTATACCAGCTTTTACCTCCGACTTCCTGCGTGTGGTAATTTTGATGAGTATATGTGATAACTGACAGTCTAAAATGTTATTAAAACCATATGCATGGATACATTTTCAACATCAATTGGAGCAAAGCAAAGGCGTGAATTTTCCGCGCCAGTTGGGGTAACGCAATGCAGCTTAGAAAATGTTCATTTTAATTTATCTGTTTTATTTTTATTCAAAAGCACTTCTGAAGGAATCGAAAGATTTATTACTTAACAATGTTTAATTTTAAATTTATCATACACTACGAAAATAAAGAGAATCATTTAAAATAACCGATTGAAAACATGTTATGTCTAACCTCATAAGTGTGGGAAAATACTACTTAAAAATTCCGTTTATTTCTGTTTGCCTGGCGCAAACGAACAATCACTAGAAAAATTTGAGGAAATCTGGCGGAATTCTACATTATTTGTTAATGGAAATATACCGCTATAAGCATATATGAAAAATATATAGCTAACACAAATACAATTTAATTACAAGAACACATAATGGAGCAGCTTTAATATACACTCGTTTACACCAAAAAAATAGTTTGTCACCAAATTTTAGTGAAATGCCCGAATGTGGCATGAACGGCAGCCGTAGCATTTCCAATCATAAGGTTTTGATGAATGTTGCAGCAAATTAAAGGAAACATAGAAAAATAATCAAAAAACGCAGTAATATGGTATGAACCCAAAAAATATTGAATGAAAAACAATGAAAGTAGGCAAAAGGAATAAGTACAGCTGGGGGGGGGGGGGGAATCAATTGAAATGAACAGGGAAAATCGAATTATATTAACACAAGAACAGCGTAAGAAAAAACATGAATACACCTGTTCTTAATAGCTTTACTACAGCAGACTGATGATTTTCTTAAGTAGAAATTGGAACGAATAAATACACTTACTGGGTTCAACTAATTTTTCTTATGAGCATGAAACGATTTAAGAAATTTTATACAAAAACAGCTGAACTTTTCAATGATAAAAACATCTTTCTGCTGTGAAATTCCAAACTTTTACATTTAGAATAGTAGTAGAGATAATAAAATATTTCTGGAAAGATCTATTTTAAGGTAAAGGCATAAGTTTTTGTTAAAAAAAATCATTTTCCTTTCCTTTGTGGAAAATCTACCCTACAACAAACTAATCAAGAATTTCTTAATCATAAATATGTAAAACTACCACCGCAACACTTATCCAAAATGAAAGAAGCTCTTTTATAAATGCCCTCTGAATGAGAAAACAAGGCTATAAGACATTTCAGAGAGGTGCTTGAATTATTCAGAGGTGAGCAGGCTTCTGTTCACCACATCTGAACATTCAATATTGTCAATAATTCTTTAACTATATCCACACATATACTTAAATAATAAAAAACGAATTTTATGTTATATTTGAAAAATAGTAACAAGCATTTATTACATTTCAAAATAAATAAAACTTATTTATTATAGTATCTTCAAAAGCAAACTTACCAATGTTATATGAGACATGCACATTAATGAAATGCAAACAGCAAAGAATACATTCATCAATAGAGGAGGCCAGTGTGGGTAAATAAAAGCACTTATGACTGTTACCTTCAAAATTAAGTAAACGTTAACATTTTACCTACACAAAAATAATCAACATGTATACTTGATCAAAAGAAGAAAACATTTTAAATGTTACAGATTACTCTTTATTCATATAATTCGAGAATTCTAATTTTCCACATTATGTTTAATTCATAAACCAAAACAATAAAACTCGAATTCCAATTCTCATTAGTCATCAAAAAATATTTTAAATAAAAACCAAATATTTGCCTTATTTACATTCACATACAAACATAATAAAAAAATTAAAAAATAAAGGTCATCCAAAGACTATCTAATAAAAACTGATAGTAAACTTTTTTAAAAAATGGAGTAATATGTCAGAGCAAAAAATAAAGAGATATTTTATGTTACTAATTAGTACAATTTGAAAAGTTTTGAATTGGGGAACAATTTGAGCCAAGAAAAATTCAATTAAGAAAGCTCAAACAGTTTTCATTCAATTTTGAATGGGTTTCTAAAGAAAAAAAATTACTTCAATTTTTAGAATTCGTATGATTATCATTTAAAAGAAAGCCAAAGCTGAAAATTTTAAACTTAAATTCTTGTGGATTTGAAAATTCTCTTATTTTATATACATAAGAAAATTATTTCAATTTTTAGATTTGAAGGATATTAAACCTGTAGAGCATTTTCATTTTGAAATAAAGTCTATTTTGTGAGAATTAACAAGTATTTCTTAGTAAAATTTTTACAAGTTCTGGGTAATTGATTCTGACCTGAAATGATTTTTAATTTTAATCGATCAAAAAATTTAATTTAAAATAATTTCTTTGCATAATACCAAGAAATATTTATTAATAAATTAAGTAATATTCAATCAACTCAAAGAAAAACTTTTACTTCAAAATTTGTCTGCATTTTTTTGTTCCACTAACCATTTGAGTGTGGTGAAGCACTATTGCGCTTCACTTGCAGTAACGTTAAGTATTCTTCCGCACTCAAACAGTTAATTACTATAAATGTAAATAATTTGACTTGCAAATAACTAACAAATAAAAATTTTGTAATGCAAATTTCATTTAACATTAACAGCTATCATAAGGAAAAATTTATGTTTTATTATTATATCTGTGTTTTTAAATAATTTGTTTTTAGGTACATAATTATATTGTTATTTTTATTTTAAATTATATGTTTAATTAAAATCTGTATAAGCAATTTTAGTTAATTCTATAAAGTTACTCAAGAATGCAGATAGTAACTAAAAAACTTTATTCTGCATGAGTATTTCAAAATCCTTTTAATCAATAATTACAATGAGATGCAAAAGCTGTATATACTTACTGCAACAGCAAGTGATGTCAAGACAGCAAATGATGTGTGCACAACTCGATCCTGAAAATAAATGTTTAAGACTTTTCCTATAAATAAAAAATTCTTTTCTACAGTTTTATTAGCAACTATACAAATTAGGAATTTCAAATTACACACTATAAAAACTTTACAGCACATTAAATAATACATACTATTTCACTACTTCTCTCATTTTTTTGTAAATATTAAAAACCTTAATTTTTATATCTACATTCTTTATACAATACTCATAAATTTCCATTTATGATTTCAGCTGAGGAAATAAATACTAATTTAAAGTAGATAATACATAAATAGTTGAAAAGATAAGTGCAATCTGAAACTTGAGCTTTTCATGTAGTATAATAATAGAAAAGAATAAAGGAAATCAACATACTCAAGTAGTAATATGTTCATAACAATAAATAATAACTTTTTAACATAATGAAAGTCATGCATTAATAATTTCACATTATAGCAATCCAGAATAATTGAATATGATTTTGAAGTAATTAAATACAATTAAAAAACCTGCTAAAAACTAATCATACTCTCCATTTTGAAACTCCAAACAAGGGCTTATCCGTCATTTGTCCAAGAGAAGGAGAATAGTCATGTCGATGATCGGCCATTTCTGTTAAATTCTACACAAAAGAAAAAAGGGGAAAAAAGTCAATGCAGTAAAAAACTGTATAATTAATGAGATACAATTTCAATTATCAAAAAAGAAATCAACTTAAAAAAATTTAATATATTTCAAAAAACCAAAAATTTATTCATGAATTAATGAAAAATGGAATAAAATTAAATAAATAATTCTGTAACAGGGTAGGTAATCTAATTTTATCTTAAAGAGTAAGCACTATTAAAGAAAAATAAGGCCAATATTAAGAAAGAGTTTTTAATTACAGATACTTATGTTACAATGCACTGAACTTAGATTGGTATTAAATAAGCAGGAAATGGACTTTAAACATAAAATACATACTACAAACAATTGTCAAACATTTTTCTCCAACATGAAAATAAATTATTTGTTAATTTTTTTAATGTAAATTTTTCTTGAAAATCCTATCTAAGTACTAATATGCTGTATTTTAAAATTATTTCATTAACAATAATATTATTACTCTAGTTCCTTAAAATTTCAATTCCTTATTAAAAAAACATAAAGAAACAATTATATACATTAAATATGCTAATTTTATTAAATTAGTAAAAAAATTATTATTATTATTTTAATTTTTTCTTAACTGCTGTAATTACCAATTCATCACATCTTGATTATATTTTTCTCAATTCATTAGGCTTTGTTGATATAGAAGAGTTTTTATTAGCTGAAAAATGATATTAGCATTATATCTTGTTTCAGGAATATTCTTTCATAGAAAAATTTTCGATTAAAATAAAGACAAAAAAAAAGTCAAGGTAACTTTATGTCATTTGCAAAGATTTCAAAGCCATCTATTTCTCAGAAAATATGGCAGATTTTAAATGGGCTCATGCTAATATTCTTAATAACATTTTATTGAGTGAATTCAGCCAGAAATTTTTTTTTTAACTGTCCATGATATTTTAAATATATTGTCTTGAAATAAAACCTAAGAAGAAAAAAAAACGTTATACAATCTCATTTTCTTGAAATTGACTCTTAAAGTACTCTACTCTTCATCTTTCCAAAATAAGACTGGGTAAATGTAAAATGGAATAAGTTGCATTTTTTTCACATCTAGTTTTCTCTGCTAAAAAAATAGTTTAATGATGCAACATTTATTGGATATCATTTATTGTGTATTCCAACTTTTTTAAAATAATCCACTGGCAATTATTTTTGAAAAGCATATAACTTTATTGAATACATATTTTCAGCAAAAATAATAACTAAAAGGGAACTTTGTGGCATCAATTTCTTATTATTTAAGCAATATAGAATGGCTTGCAGTTAACTTTGGATAAAGAGCATTCTGATTTACTTTATCAGAAGCTCTGAGCCATAACGTATATATGCTTTTGAAACTTGGCAGCTAAATAAATGCACAATTTCCCAAGATTTAAAAAAATTCTAAAGCTTTTTTTATGCAAGAATTTCTTACATTTAACTAAATCAATATGGGTGATATGCTAAATGATATTAAAATTAAATTAACAAATGCCCAATAAAATTAGTATTTTGCAATAAAGATCTTATCTCTCTTTCTGAAGAAATGTACATGAAATATGAAGTGAATCGAATAATTTTATTCAATTTTTTACATGAATATGTGTTTGGAAGGTTTGTTAAAACCCAATAGTAACTAAAATAAAATACAAATAAAACTGTTATTCCAAATCAGGGAATAACAATTGCAGATGCAAAACTACATAGAGAATTCAATGATTTAAGTCATTTTGCTTGAGTTATTGCACTTGCATGCATGCAAATAAATAGATTGACAGGTGGTCTACCTTTATACAGATATGGTTTAAAATTTAAAAATAATTCAAACTTTGTTTATTTAAATCTTTATTTTTGAAGTTATCGAATTGATTTGCTTCTGAAATGCCACTTTCTTTGTATGGATTTCGTTAAAAATTTGATAGAAATCTTCAAATTTAGTCAAAGATCATATACCAAATTTAATCAATCTAGCTCAAAGTTATTTGAATTATCCTGCTCACCAACATACATAATGCCAGAAATCTGTTTTCTAAACTTGGAAAAGTCTGAAACATGAAGTTTTGCTAAACTCAAGTTTGAATTTTTCGGCAATTGCCCAACTTTTCATTACATTTTGTAAAAAAATCAGCATAGTAAAGCTCACAATGACAAGCTGAAATTACAGTTTAAAATAACCTATATGACTTTACATGAAGGCAAAAAATTCTCTAAAAAGAAATGATGACCTCTCCTCTTTTCTAAACAAGAAAAGAAGGCAAAAAAAAAGTTGTCAAGTAAATGAAATAAGTATTTTCTCCATAACATCAGTATATTCCTAAAACCCTTTTCCACAGAATTCTAGATTAATTGAGATCAATTTAGAGGTGAAAGATAGACATTCCAAAGAAAAGGTACTTGGTTATTTCCAGCATGATTTTGTAATATTTTTTAGAAAAAAAAATTTTTTTTAATACTCTTCTATAAAATATGTAGCTTTTAAGGACTTTTAATAATATTACAAACACTGCATAATTATGCATACAGGGTGCGTATGCATAGGTTTTGATTAAAATTTTAAAAATCATCTGGATTCAAATACTCTATAATTCTTTGTACCAAATTCAATCTCACTGCTATTTATAAAACTAAAGAAAATATTTTTAATGTTAGGAGGAATTATTGTTTAGTCAGATTATAAGGAATATTCTACAACAGATATACAATTTTAAAACATATTACAATCTGTCCTTTTACAATTATTTAGATCAAAATTTAGAAGAATTTAAGATGGCACCACTTAAAGAATATAAAATTTGTTTTATGAGTTAGTGAATCTCTAGCATTATTCCATTGATATAAGGTAATAATTTTATTCTCATTAGAACTTTATATTCATAATAAATAAAAAAGAATTGTCTCCTCCCCTCATTTTTATAGATGTAAATCAGAAGTTTTTATAGTAAAACTTCCACAGTTCATATGCTTTTTCAAAAATTTTAATATACAATTAATAAAAAGATTCGAACATTAACATAAAAAATATATTATTAATACAGTAAAAAGTAGAAAATATGAAATAAGAGGCAATGAATATCCATCATATTCCTGTTTATTACATTAATAAGTAAATTAATTACTTCAACTACAATACCACAGTTGATATATAACAAAAATTTCAAGTCTTAATATTATCAAGTATAAAAAAGCATTAATTTCTTGCATCTAAGAAGATGCACATGACTAATTAGCAGATATCTGTTAAATATTAATAATTACATCAAATGACATATTTAAGTTAGTTAGAATTTCATAATTGTTTTCACTTAACATTTCAAATGAAGATATATATCAAATATGTCTTTCAAGTGAAAAATACTCTGATATCTAGCTGATTATTTCATGCCTTTTCCAATGTATTCCCCAGCTATTAATTTCCTCTATGATGAAATAATTTATTTTAGAAGATCATAACCAAACTAACAATTTAAATTTTTAAACAATTGTCATCTTTTTTGTAATCTTTAATTTAAAGCATTTATTTGTTATCCTCAATAGAAAATTTAGCTTTTTCCTTCAGGTATTAAGAACTATTACTACTAAAAAAATAGATAATTCAATACAAAATAAAATGTATTCTCATATTATTAAAAAATGAACAGAAATTAACTTTTTTTTAAAGATTATATTTTAAAAAGCTTTAAAAGAATGCAAGAAAAAAATCATAGTTCTGTATATAACTTTTTAAAAACAGATACCTTATTCTACTGAACCTATTATTTGCCATTACAAAAATGATACATGGAAATTTATACGTCTTTTTTAAGTTTCAATGATAGTTCCATTTTAACAAACCAATCTGAAGGAGAATAATATTTCATAATTAAAAAGCATACTTTAATGCACAATTCAGCATAAAATTACTCCTTAACTATAGAAAGTTTAATAGATTCCAAATATACAGAAATAATGTATGTAAAATATTGATGCAAATTAACCCTCCGTTAGATGCAATATGCATGTGCCAGATTGGGTAAATCCCTTTTCTACAGTTTTAATTTCTTTTTTCCTACAGAATACTCAATTACACTTTTCTTATTACTAGTTATATTAGTTATGAAGCAAAATTCATATCTGGATGGACATACCATGATATTGTATTCAGGATATACAGTGTGATAATTTAATAATGATGATATTCATTAATGACTATTGTGATTAATGAAGGGTTAAATAGAATTTGAAGGTATATTGAATTATCTAACACACGTGCAAATATATATAAAATAAAATCTTTCAAATAAATCGCAAGAACAGAAATGTGAATAAAAAAAATTTATAAAGTGGCAAAAAATCAATAGATACTTTAAAGGAAATATAATTTATACACACTTGAATTTCTATAGGAAAAAGCCTATCATGATGCAAATTATTTTTACCCATAATTGTAAGAATATAAAGAACATTTGTGATGGATACAAAGTATATAATACATGAAAATTTCTATATCAGACAGCAATGAACTTATCAAAATATCCTTTGATAAGCTTCATAAGATAAATTAAATGTAATCACGAATATCTCCTCAAATAGTGAGTAATAGTTTATCAGTATGCTATCACTAGTAGAAGTCAGGTTAACAGTTATTTTCAAATAATTAATCTATACTTCTAGCCCCTATAAGAATTTAATACAGAAAAAGAAAAAAAAAGTTAGAAAACAGGGAAAACGAAACAAAATACATCCGTAATTGAGTACAAAACTTACAGGATTTTCGGTCTACAAAATTCACCTTATAATTCAATTACACAAAATAATAACTGCATCAAGTTTATCATCTTTTACTCAGAATTATTAGAACTGTAATTAAAACCCCAAGTTCAATGAAAACAAATTCCTAATGAATTGCTAATTGTCAAACACAAAGCTCCTGTACACCTGCAAAGTAGTTTCGAAAGCAATAAAATTATCATTTTGAAAATGTTGCCATTCAGAATTTAAATAGTATTGATTGAATATTTCTCATATATTTTGGAATATAATTGCCGAAAAGCTTTTTATATGAGTATGAGTTTATGAGTAAGTTGTTTATGAGTATGTTATCTTCTCTGTATTAAACTTTTGGAAGCATCGTTTAGTATTGTTACATTAACAATGCATAATGAAAAATAAGCGACCAATAGGACTCGATAAACACTCAACTCTCTGTTGCCGTGAAACTCCGTCAGTTGCCATACGTAATTCATTTTCAATAGATTGACGTTTGCTTATACAAGGGAAATAAATAAATAAATCGTTGGAAAACAGGTAAATATAATTTTTGACTTAATGGAAATCATATTTCTGTACATATTAATATACTGTTAGCATTTGAAAGGAAAAAATTTATAACAGTACTAAACGATATTAATCATTGCGAAATAAATAATTATTTCCTTTATTGCAATTTCAAAAATTGCTCTGAAATATACTAATTTACTATTCGAAATTTACTTCGTTTTAATTTTGTTTAATCACATGTTTCTGTGTTAATAATCTAATATTGTCTTTTGAATTGTTAAACCAATATGTATGTTTCATTTATATATTTTTAACCTATCTGAAATGGTTAACATAATTTGAGGGGGGGGGTAATGTTTTTTTGCCATTCTTTTTTGAAATTTTACTTCTTCATTTCAGGCATCAAAACTTATTCTGTTATAAATCTTTAAATAAAGTTATTGTATAGATTTTTAAATAAATAAACCCACCTCTAATATTAAAATTCATGTTTTCATTGGTTCTTTTATATTATGCAACTAATAATTTTTTGATTTCAAGTAAATATTTTTTTATACTTTACTATATATAAAATTACATACTATTTTAAATTAGACAAATTATTTTACTGTCAGAAAAGGTGCACAAAATATATCACTTTTGATCCAATTTTTAGAAGTTAATTTCTACTACAATAATAATTAAGATGAATGTAGTACCTCTCTACGGGCTAAATCATTTAAAATGTAGTTTCAAATTTTGCGCATAATTGAAATTAAATATAAAATATCCCCAAAGAACCAGTCATACCTGCAAAGTCAAGTTTTTAATAAAGCTGATAATTAAGTTTTAATTTTAATGTATGAATTTTTTATTGACTATATTTTTATGCCAAATTTTGATAAACAAAATCACAATTTTGAGCATTTATATTTTCTTCTACTAACATACTATTTTTAATTAGATTTAGATGCACTTGATTTTTTAAACAATCAAATTCTTATATTTTAATATTTTAGGATTCTAAAATATTTCCTTAAGATCCTATGATTTACAAATTTTGTCAGCAAATAAAAATTAATTTTTATTTATAAAAATTTACATTTCAAATCATAAACTTTCATCTTATGTATATATATAAAATTAAAAGTTTAATAAAATATTAAAAAAAATACAATTTTTGAATCATGAATGCTAAATGTTATTTCAAATTGTTAGATTCATATTTCTTTCAATATAGGTACATTTAAGATTTTCAAAAGCATTATCCAATAAACAGTTATATATAATATTTCCAATAATTAAACCATATATAAATTTTAATTATATAGTAATTATTAACCTTGGTCTCATTGATGCAATTTCTTATTTTAATTTACTTAGAAAAAACCTGTTTAAAATTGAACTAAAAAGGACCATCAAATTATGCTTGAATTAAAATACATTCTTACTGCAAGATCAACAATTAACGATTTCACAAGTATCAGTTGGGGAATAACTGATTTAACAATAAATTAATAATGTGGCAGTCAAATGAAGCCTGAAATGTTTCAAAGATACAGATACCAATGCTAAATATGAATGTATTCAAAAATGTTTAATACTTTTTATTGTTTTTCTGTAAAATTATAATATGAATAAATTTTAAAAAATTAATGGAGTCTAACAAAATTCGTTTGAATCATGCAGCTGAGATATATTTTAATATACAAATTTATCTTCATTGGTGAGATCAAAACCATTTGTATCGATATTTCTTCATAATTACCTTGGCAGATCTTTATATTTAATAAGATCTAATTCCCAATTATATGTACTTAAAATATTACTGTAAAATGCCTACTGTTGCTGACTTATATATAACAGTACATTAATAAATCATATTTTTCCTTAAATAAATGGACAAATTTTCATTATATACTTATTTATAGTATAAAATAAAATATATTTGTCTGTTACAAAAACTCCACCTCAACAAATAGCATGGCATTGCATTTGGTATTCTAAAATCCATTTGTATGTACACTGAACTACTTTAGAATTAATTTAGGTATTGAATTAAATAATAAAAAATAAACCCATGAATCGGTAGATGCGAGTGAGGAAATTATTTACTTGAGCCATACTTTTTTCAGTATTGCACTTTTCATTTAAATAATGTCATAAACTTTAATATAAAAGAGCGTCATAATCTGCTGTTATGTTTAATTAAATAATACCATCCTAAAAATCAAAGACTTCTACATTTCAGAATTCCAAATACGCAATTTGAATCATTTTTAAATATACAACATTAGCAATACAGCCCAGGAATCTGATGGTGAAATCAAGCACACGGAAAAGGCTGCGTTTTCCGTAAGCATTAGAAAATTCCTACAATTTTCCCCAAGATCAAAATCTAGAGTCTAGTATAATCTTTGACTTACTAGCAATCACATTTCTGTACTTATTAATGTACTGTTAGCATTTCAAAGGAAACAATTTATAACAGTACTAAATGATATTAATCATTGCAAAAAAGTAATTATTTCCTTAATTACTATTTAAAAAATATCTCTTAAAATAAATTAATTTACTATTCAAAATTTGCTTCTTAATAGTTTATTTGTCATGTTTAACCACATGTTTCTGTGTTAATAAACTAATATTGTCTTTTGAAAGTTAAACCAATATGTATCAACTTATTACAAAAATAAATATAAATAATGCTTACTGAGAAAATATTTTCTTAGACAGAGACTATAAAAAATTTAATCTCTGATTAGAGAAGTTCACAAAATTTTATTTTGTCAATCGTTTGAAAATACTGTCTAATATGTTATATATGCATTTTATATACAGCTAATTTAAATTATTGATTCTTTTAAAATGGTTTTAATGTGATTTGTAATCAGGGGGTATTCGAATTTCAGTTGATATATCATTTTAAATATGCTGGTATATTAATTTATATATGAGTTTATCAAAATATTTAAAATTTGTGTGCCCTGTTCAATTAAATCTGTTTGTTTGTGTTCAGATGTACTTTTCAAATAAGAAATATAAATTTATAGAATATTCTTAATTATTTTGGATGTTGGTTTAGACGCATAGAAAGGAATTTATTTTAAAGGTCACCACCTATATTTGATTAATAAGAATATTAAGATGTTCACAATAATAAGTTTTACATCCTAATTAAGTATATATTGGAGTCTAATGATTTGGAATTATTTTCTGCCAATTTTACTCAATTATCTTTTCTCTTCTGATAATAAAGGCTAAACTAAAATATTAAAAAATAATTTGATATTATCAAGTATAGCTACATAATTGTATTCTTCAGATAATATTTGGCAAGTTTTCTACTGTTTGGTGGAAAATGGTAAAAGCTCTGTACAATCATCTTTATTTTTATAAAAAATAATTTACTTTGGATAAATTTGTTGGGATAAAAATTATCTTGATAAAATTAAACAAACTTCAAGCAGTGTTTAAAATTACCATGCAATCTTGTTATTATAATCACAAAATTTTAGTTCACAGTTAAAATTCTTGTCAAACCTTCTCAAAGTACTGTTATTTTGATTGATATTTTGTAAGTTCTCTTACTGTTCTTACTGTTTTCTTACTGTTTTAAATGGTATTTTGTTGGGCCTTATTAAAAAATATTTATTATTAAATATAGATGTCCATATTGTAATCTGAAATCTAACTCAAACTCTGTTGTTTCATTTTTT
>JAOUZG010029365.1:1357821-1386105 GCA_026289955.1 Argiope argentata
TATATATATATATATATATATATATATATATATATATATATATATCAGTCTGAAAAAGAAATGCAAATATGTGTTAAAGAAATACAAAAAGAATTTCACTATTTCAAAAGTTGATTAATAATCTTATATATATCTTCAATCTAGTGAAATAGCATGAATTGGTATAATGGTACAATTCCTGAGGCTGTAGCTGAGGCTAAAAGAACGAATAAATTATTTTTGGTATATATTGAGGGTAAGTGACTATTCACTATTTAAGAATTAATGTTATGAAACACTAGATTTTTTTCTGTCTGCTATATATAACTATTTTTTCCCCAATTTCTTAAGTGTCTTAGATGAATACATATAATATAATCAGATATTACTTAGATGAATATACTAGTAGTGTTACAATTTTCTGTATATATCTCTTTAATTCTGTATTAATAAATACAATAAGTTTTTTTTTAGAATTTTTTAATACACTGCTCTTATTTATCGATACTTTGTGATTGTCTTCTATGTGATATATGTTATGGGATTTAATAAAAAAATTAATTAGTATTCCTATGGATAAATAATTGAGTTTGTAAATCATGATATTTGTAAATTTCTTAGGTAATAAAGGATTATTAAGATTTATTAAAAATACCTTTGAATGATGAAAATTAATTACAATATAAATAAAAAATATCTTTTCTACTTAACTCGATTTATCCAATTTAATTATTATGTGGTTGAAATAGGATAACATTTGGCTGCCTGCAGAAGAAATAATTTTGAAAATAATATTTTAAATTTGAAATACCAGTACTTTTTCATTAGCTGGCCACCTGCAAAAAATCACAATAGTGATTCGGCAGAATTCTACATTGATTGCTGATTTTTTTTTACTTTAAAATTGCTGTAAGAAATTTGACAGAATTCTACATTATTTGGTATTTTATTTACTTAATGACTATATACATTCATTGAAATTGAATGATATATAAAGCAGAAGTATAAATAATATTTATCCTATTATTTTACTTTATTATTCTAGTACTTTAGAGTAGACAATATTTTTTGTTTTTCTATCTTTATCAAAAACAAATTTCTTGGCTATCTAATTCGAGAGCATATAACATATAACTGACTATGTAAAAAATATGGATTTTCCATGTTCTATCAGCATACTTGAAATGATTGACTTAGGGCATCATGGTTCTTGTCCCAGAAAACACCAAATCGAAGCAACTGATTTCCCGCTTAGTTGATGATCATCGAAGATGCAAATCGAATGTTGAACTGCAGTCATTTGAAATCAAAAGGCATGTTGGTGGGAATGTGAGGAATGAGCACATGTTTTCCATCCAAGTTTTTGGTTAGAACAGTCACCTCCATACTTGCCGTATGTTAGTCTTCAGATTCTGATGTGCATGATCTCAGAACGAAATCATTGTCTTCCAATTCTTGCTGCCTGTTATGCTTGAGATTCTGAAGTCAAGAATTTGTAATTTTTAGAGGATTTGCTTCATGGCTTGTTTGCCATTCCTCATTTATTTGAAAAATACTGAATTTGCAAATTTCCATGTGTTGCATTGGAAGATCTACTAAGCGGCATGTGTTTGGGAAGCATATATTTTTGATGAAGCAATTAATTCAATATATGCTTTTGTAACCAAAATATATGTCACCTCACTGAAACAACAGAATTACTGTTAACACTGGCCTTCAACTTACCTTGATATAATTATATATATAACTTGTCTTGATTGGTATCAATGCTAATAATTCTATTTTGTATATTTGAGATAAACTCTAAATAATATGTGTGGTTCAACAAAGCCTAAATATTGTGCCTGTTGGATGGCAATATCTTGTGCAGATGATTATTTATTAATGAAAAGAGAAAAAAAATTAACTCTGGTACTAAATATTTTCGGCGTTATTTCACTTACAGTGATGGCTTCGATGATTATAATTTTTATTTTGTTTGGCATATGTTCAATTAACTCCAAATGACAAGTGCTGTGTACTATTTATCTTTTGTCAATTTAAAAATAATGCTGAATAATAGAAACATATATTTGTTTTGTTTTTAAATTTTGATGTGTTCAAAATAAATCCTAAAAATTTTTACCATATATTTAAAATTCATGTAAGGGCTAGCAGTACATTGGCACAGTTTTATTGTAATCAGATAAATAGTATAGCAGTGTATAAAGTGCTAACAACAAAAATTCATTTTTATATATTAGGTATATGTATATTCATGTAATTAATTTTCAGAATAGCATTTCTTATTAATCTAAAATCTGTAAATGTAAATTTATTGGGAGCATTTTATATTTATTAGGAAATTTCTTAAATATGGAAAATTGGAATATTAATTTCATTTCATTCATTCACCAAAAAAAAAAAAGAAGCAATATCTGATTTATGTAAAAAGATAGAAAGAAAGTGTATGCATCATATTAATTGTCATTTCCATGAAATAATTCACTTGAGATTTGTTTTGTTGATGTAAATATTCTTTCAAAAATTTTATGTAAATTTCTGCAATTAAATGTTCTCTCATATTACATCTATAGTAGTTATTAAATTTTAAAAAAATGGTTCAAGTAGTGCTTTTAAAAATTTATGCTGAGAGAAATCATATCATTTTTCTCTATTAAGAAAATGTAATGGATATTCAGCCCTCTAACTGCTGCATGGTGGGGTGAACTATGAAAGCAATTAATCTGTATGCTTAAAAAAAAATAAGGTGATTTTTGTGTATTGAATAGGAAAGAGTTCATTATGAACTGGAAATTTTATCTGTAAAGCTATAAAAAATTATGGGTTACTCATTTATATTGAAAAAAAAATCAGTTCTTAGTCCATCAATACCTACTTGTTTTCTGCTAATAAAACACATTTTATTTAAAAACTATGGCATAATTTAAGAGTAAGAAGACAAAATCAGATTTCCTTACAAATATGTAGCAGTGTTGGTACATAAAGATTACAACCAAGAAAATCTTCTAATTTTGGAGATATAATTTTCTTTTAAACTGATGAAATGCACATTTCCCTACCATTAAAAATTCCAATTGAAATCCTGCTTTCAGAAGATGGGTATTCAAAAGTTTCCAGATTCAGAACACAGGGGGAAATAAAGACCATTGCAGATTTTATTCCTTAGAAATCAGTAGTTCTGAAACAGTACCATTCATTGTTAAAAATCATTGCTGCAAAATTATAAAAATACAAATACTAATGTAGGGATATGGATTGCATATTCAGAGTAGTTCTTAATATTGTCACTAAAGTTGATTGACTTGCTAAAGTTCCTAATGCACTTGATTATAACTTATGCTTCAATTTCAGCTACTCCATAAAATTGCAAGATGGGAGTTTATGTATGCATCATACCAGTTACAACTTAACTCCATATGGAATAATTTAATTCAGATTTGTAAATGCATTTTCAAAAAAAAAAAAAAATGTAAATATCTACAATTAAAGTGTTCTTTCAATTTACAACAATAGAAATTATTTTAAGACTAGCCGCCTTTGGCGACCAGTTGGTTCGCCAGTATAAATGCTCTCTAAAATTTGCTCGCTAATATTTTATGTAGCTGTGTCTCATAACAGGTTTTTCACCAAAATATTTTTAAACCAAACAAATTTTGATAATCATATAATTCATTTAATTATTTATTATTATCATATAATTATTTATTATTATTTTCTTCAGATGATCTGTGCACTGTACTACTCATCTTTCTCTTTCTATCCGAGCAGTGATTGTCCGGAATTGATATTTTACTTAAATGGTGGAGGGAAATGTCTAAAATTCTGTTTTTATAGAATAATGAGATTCAAATTATCATAAATTTAAACACACTAAACAAATAAAGACACAATTGATTTTCAAGAGATGCGAAAGCTTAAAAACAGCTTGGAAAATGCCCCACACAGACGAAATAATGGTGACACACACACCCTTCTTTTCTTTTCTATCCTTTTTTTCTTCGCTACTTTTCTTTCTATAAACCCTTTTTTTCCCTTTGTTATTACTTTTTTTCTTCCCTGCCCAGACTTTATTTTGTGCAGGCATAGATTAAATATTCATATTGTCTAATAATAAAAGCAACTATTTTCTTTCTTTTTTAAACATCCCGTTATCTATGAATGAAAACCAACTGACTTCACGTATTTCTTTCTAAACAAATCATAATTTATTACTTCCTGCTATCTAACTCAGTTGGTGTGGGGGAAGGAAATGAAGATTTTTGGTGGGAAAGTAAGAAAAGTGTCATTTTAACTATTTTCCATGCAGTTTTTTAATTTTTTTCTCTCCATAAGAACCATCCTTGTGCCTTAACGAAAATATTTTTAAAAAATTAGCCGAATCGGTCAAGCTGTTCTCCAGTTTTGCGCTTAGCAACACATATCGAGTTGCATTTTTATTAATATAGATTTTTTGAAAGTAGTATATAAAAACTAAAATATTGATGATGGATTTAGTGTGAGTGGTAATTTTTTCAGTAACTCAACTTTATGATATAATAAAAGAATAGTCCTTTATTACTGTTGATATACTTGGTTTCATTTTGTAGTAAAGAGGACTTGAATTTTTTTATTTCTAAGGCATTCATGTAAAAAAAAAAACCTTTTAAATGATTTTTTTATGTCAATGTTTTCAATAATGAATGTCAAAATTCATTTGAAAATAAAATTTCACTCATATTAATCTAGGAGGGAAATAGTTATCTTTACTTATAATAAAGCACAATGTGTGTGTGTGTGTGTTGGCGATGTACAGGCCAGACCGTTCGACTTACAGCTACCAAATTTGGTATATATATACCTTGGGTGCCGGGAATGTGCACCCAAGTTTTTGAATTTTTAATTAAAATTTAAATTAATTAAAAAAATAAGCCAAATTTTGAAGTTTTTTTCGCTATAACTTCCGAAAATATTACAGCACAAAATTGATTTTTGCATCAAGTTAAAGGTCAAAAAATTAGCTTTTCAATGATACTAATGTTTTGACCTATAAATTAAAACTCTATTTTTAATGAATTTTTAAACATTTAATTTAATTGTATTTTTTCCAACAATTTATTTCGCATAAAATAAAATAAAAACAAAATTTTATCTTCTCGAGGATCTCAAAAAAAATCAGCTTTTAATAAAATGTTGCCATCACATTTTCAGAAGTTCTGCTTAAAAAAAGTTAATTACTACAAAAAAAAAACCCCCAGAAAAATATAATGCTCATCACGTGATTATACGGAATGAAATAAACAGGAAATGTGATATTTTTAAACAATAAATACAAGAGAAAATTTTTCTGGATCGTTTGCAATATCAAAATTATTATTTCAATTAAAGAATTAAAGTAAATAAAAATACAAAAAATATATTATAAAAGTGCGACAGTTAAAACTGAAAAAGAATTTTTAGAAAAGCACCAAACGATAATCTTCTGAGAGCGAAATTAATTATATAAAAGCAAGAAATCTTAAACGAACTTTGAAAATGACGTCATTCAAAGAAGCGACGAACAAATGCCAATGTCGGACTATTCTGCTTTCAGTTCTTAGTTTTATTTAAAGACATGCTTGGATTGAGTAAAGAGGTCTTTATATTATTTGAAGTTTCATCATTTCCACTTTCATTGAAAACTGAATTTTACTTGCACTGATAGAAAATCTGAGATCGATGTGGAGTTCAAAGATCAGGACTGCTTAAGGCCTACATAATAGCATAAGTGAATAATATAACTATCGAAATTTGAAGCTTAAAAATATTTTGCTGAATAACTTATTATGAGACCAATTTATATAAAAAAAATTGATTGAATCCTTTAGTCGGCATTAATATTGGCGAACCGGCTGGTCGCCAAAGGCGGCTAGTTTATGCATAAAAGCAGGATATTTTTGATTCATTATTCATATTTCATAATAGTGCAATACCGAAATTAATAGAAATTGCACTTTTTAAGGTGTAAGCTGAATGCAACATAAAAAAAAATTGCACAATATTGAGTGACAATATAAAAATTCAATAAAATGGGAAACATTATTTGAAAATGCTTATTGTATTAATAACTTATAAAATATGCTAATATGAATGAGAAAGGCATTTACTATAATCCATTGAACTTCTATTTTTCCAATTGGGAGATTAAATTTAGAATATTGCCCAACTATCTTTATTCTGTGAGAGAATTTCTCTTATTTTTCTATTGAAAAGAAAGAAACAAAAAATTCTGTATTTTAAAATGGGGAATATTTTCTATTATAAAAAAAGAAAAATATTCTACTTTTGCCTTCCTCCATCAAAAAGTTACTAGGATTCTGGCATGTGAAACTAAATGTGATAAAAGCAGTATTATTTAAAGCCTTGAAACTTAAAGGCATGAGTCTGGAATTCAGTACCAAGATATACCTTGCATTAGTTATAATAATAATAATTAATATTATTGTTTGCCAAGTTATGTTTTCAAGTTGACCCTTGCTGTGTGTAGATTTGTAGAATACACCATTGTACTACACCATTACCTTGATTTTTTTTCCATTTAACATGTCCTAGGCTAGAATTTTATTCATATCTGGTATGCTGCATTGCCATATTGTAAATAAAGCCCTCCCCCCAAAAAAATCGTAAAAATTTCGAAGGTTCAAACATGGTAGAAAGATTAAAGAATTAATTGAAAAGTATTAAATGATCTCTTTATAACAAAAGACAGTGAAAACAGAAAAAGTATGAACTATCTGATTTTGCATTGGAGATGGGCTTAAATGACGAAAGGTGGCAACATGTCTTTGCAGCAAACCATATAAAAACTTTTTCCTGTTCATACAACACTTTTAGTAAAAAGAAAATTAAGCATCTTATAAAAAATGCTGAGGTGAGAAACAACAGCAAACACATGGAGGTTAATAAAGAAAAAAGTGACTGAATTGGTCAGGAAGATATTTTTAAAAATTTCTTAAATGTAAATGGCTAAAATATTATTCAATTTAGAATATTTATTTTAAAAAAAAGATATTTATAAAATTCCCATTAGTGATTGACTGGAATCAGGATTGCCACACCACCAGGAGAACAGAGAAAACCAGTAAAGCACAAGAAATTTCAAAATCCTTTTTTTAAAAAATGGGAAAATGCAGGGTATTTTGAAAATATTATAAAATCCAGTAAAATGCAGGGAAATTTCAGTTTCTTGTTTCTTTCCCATTAAAAGATGCCATTCTCTTAGGATTGTAGTCACAGGTTCTAAAAACAGAACAGTACCATTTGTGATAGTGTAAAAAGCCTCAAACTCATTTTTTTCCCCCTGTCTAGATCAGTTTTGATTTGCAAGACAATTGTTCTCTTTCTGTCAGATTCCCTAATTGCAGGTATTGAGCATGTGTGAGACTTATCAACCCGAGTAACTGCATGAAAGAAAGACTCAGTAACTGCATGAAAGAATAGAATATGTTTCTCTTGAGGGATTAGCAACCCGAGAAATCAGCACAGTGATATTTAATAACCATACTTGAGTTTATTTAATGCTTTATTATTTCAGAGACTTGAGCTTATTCAAAGCATATTGGGGGATTTTTTTAAAAAAATTGGCTTTTTGTTTCTATATTTAATACAAATTAAGTGGATAAAAGAAATCAATCCTGATTTTGTTGAATGATTTCCTAAAATTCCACAAAATTTTATTGCATTTTGCTTGCTTTGTAAGGAGGTAATAAGTCTAAGTAATGTGGTAAAACAGGCATTTCCTAGTCATGCTAAAAAGGAAAATGTACAAGACTGCATATCAGTTCAAAAGAGTCATTTTCAATGTTAGATTTAATATCTGAAAGGAACACAGAAAAAGATGCTTCAAATCTGAAAAAACATCAAATTTAATGTTTGAAAATATTTTGAATTTTTTAATTCAAAGACAATAATTTAAAGCTCTCTCATTAAAGATCACGAGAGGTAATAAATCCCCTTTCCCTTAATATATGAATTTTGTTCTGCTAAGCTCTAGGTAATAAATAAAAAGATTTTTTTTTCTATATGTAAATGTAAACCTTTTAACATGCTATTTCGAATAATGCTAAATTGTGGCTTTCTTTCCTTTCTCCTTAAAACCATATTCCATTATAGCTAGCAAATAAAGGCTATTTGCACTTTTCCTCGTATCTTGAACATATGTGTTTGTAAAACACCGGGAATTTATTTTCCAGATTTGAGCAGCAACCCTGTGTGATATATTATGAATTTAAGTATTGATGCTGTCAAGATGTGATAGCGTTATAAGAGGCTTTGCAAAACTTTGTTCCATATTATGGAAATATTTGAAAATTTCATCAGCCATTATCTCAGATATAGAAGCCAGCTTTAAAGAAAATATATAAATTATTTATTATTGATATTTTTATGAAAAACAATAAAAATTCAATAAAAGTCATTAGTTGTAACAAAACTTTTTACTACAATAAAGAACAAAATAAAAATCTTTAATCAATATTTTTTTAATTTAACATTTTTTATAAAATAGTTGTAGTTCATTTACAACTCAACCACAACCACTGTAAAAAGTAGTAAACAAAACATCATTAAGGCAGCTAGAAGTTCGTTTCTTTAGCTGCCATATTAGCGACAAACTTGGGGGCACTCTTATAACAACCAAAAATTCTTTCAATTACTTTTTCCGTTTTATTTGTTAAGATTTTGATTTGTTAAAACTATGTGCAATTTCTTAATTTGAACTACATATAGTTTTTTCTATGTAGTTTCCCATTTAAAATAAACGCCATGGAATGCGAATTTGTCAAGCATGCCATGTACTAATAAATCAAATTCAATTCATAAATGCAAGTTCAACTGTTTTATTGTATTTAATTATTTAAATATATTGATTCTGTTGCCTACATTCTTTAAATATAGATATAGATATGATTATATTTTTGATAATAAGTTTGAAAGAAAAGGAAAGAATGGACTTTGAAGTTTCTTTTGTATTAAATTGAATAAGAATTTATGTCAGTATTTTTTTGTGTCACTTTATCAAGAAACAAATGTTCTTTTTTTAAAATTTTGTATTTCTTTTTAATCATTAATTTTAAAATTCCCCACTATGATCTATTTACTTATATTTGGATTTGTTATATTTACAGGTAATGATGAAATGTCCAAACAGATGTCTGAAACATATAATGATCCAGTTGTAGCTGGTAAATTATCATCAAATTCTGTCATAGCTTTAAAACTAATAGCTGGCAGGTACTTTTTTCACTGAATTCTGCATAAAATTATTGTTAATTTAAAAATAAAGTATCAAAGTATGGTCTGTGTGTGTTTCTTTTAATTGTAATGTAATCGAACTTATTTCACAAATTTAAACTATTGAAGTCTTTTTTTATATCTAATTTCTAATTAATCTGATTAAACAAATTTCTTTTATTTGAAGACCTCTGTTAAATTTATTTTAATAAATAATTGACATGTTTTTGATTTTTTTAAAAATTGATTGCAGTTTGGATGCTTATAATAATAATTATTTATTTAATATTGCAACTTTTAGAATAAGAAGTTTTGAAATTGCTCATAATCATTGTTAGTGTGTATGTATATATGCACACATGTGTACACACACAAAAAGTATTTCTACTTTTTAAAAAAACTGTACTGAAATTACATGCATTTTTTGCTTTTAATTCATTGCTATGGGTGTCATTTAATTTCTTTTTTAAAGAATTAAACTAAACTAAGGAACATCTTAGCATTAACTCAGTTCACACATTAAAAGCATTGATTGGTCTTATTCTACATCACAGCTCAATCGAATAATTATCTGATAACCATTTTCCTTTTTACCATTAATTAACGTAGGATATTCTGTCATGTCTGACTAGCATATTTGCCCCTGTGCATGCCAACACCTTTTCATTAGATGCCATTCTGGTTTCTTTTTTCTACTCAAATGTAAAAGAAAGCAGATGTCTTATTGAATTCATGAAATTATGATTGTATTATCATTTTTTCAGTAGCATATAAAGGATGCAAACTACAAGCATTCCTTTCGTATTGATTGAGATGGATGAAATTGCTTTTAGCTCTAGCTATTGTTACATTTCTATTGCACTCCATTCTTAAAGTAAAAATAATTATAATACTTGTGTGATGATGAGTAACTGTATGCAGAAATGAGCATAAATAATTTGCGACCGACTTTTCAAAGATTTTTTAACCATCTCTTGTGTTAGTTTCTTGATTGGGGATCTGGGATTTTTTAAAATTTGTTTGTACTAAAAATTCATTTTATCTGAGAATTTATTACATGTTAAATCTGTTGTCATGTATTAAACTTGTTTGCATTATCTTAGATATTCAGATGTTACCTTTATTATTTATCCATGATACAAAATATTAAGAAAAGCCCCCATTAGTTATTTTAGTTTAAAAAAAACAGTTTCATTGCTTCATTAAAACTTAGAAGAGGAAGTATAGTATGCTAAACTTTATATCTCATTGTGTATTGAAACTGTATTCTTCTATTTAGTAACTTCAATTAAATTGTATTTTAATTATTTTTTAACTTACTTTCTTTTTACTTTCAGTATTCCATACAGGCAGTTTTGTGCAATTTGTATCCTTTTTTGAAAACTTTATTGAAAACATTCTTCTCGTTTTTTATAATGATTAGAATTGATTATTATGGTTTGCATAAGGTCACACAATTATTTCCCTTCCCATCTTAGTCCATTTTCTTTCTGCATATTTATTGTTCAATCACTACTATTATCATAACTGAATAAGAATTGTTATGATTAGATTAGAGATGCTTTTGTAGTTTAAAAGAAAATGATAGATTTCTAAGATTATAAAATAGTTTAATAAAGATTGGTATTGCCTATATAGATTAATATTTTTGATTTCTTCATGTTTCAGTTAAGAGTTTTAATAAATTCTTTGAACATATCTAGTCATCATGTTACAAAGGATTTTAAGTTGAAAAATATTTATTTTGTCTAGTATTTTTTTATATACCCTTACTAAATCCTATTATATATACATTATTATTTTATATACCTACTTTAAAAAAATTTCAAAATAGTTTGAGTAGTTCATAAAAGTTAATTGTTACACCTTGTGAAGGTAATTATTAATATTTATGTTGCAATAATTTTAATAGTTACAGTGTTATCTTACATAATTGTCAGGAGAATGAAATTTATAAAACAGTGCAATTCTTTTAAGAAGGTTGCCACACTATAAGGAGAATATGGAAATACAAGAATTTAAAACTGGCAAGGAAAATGCAGGGAAATGTGATAAGTTTTATAAAATCTGGAAAATACAGGGAACTTTTTCTTAATTATTTTTCCCCTTATAGAAAATACCAATCTCTAAAGATTTCAAGAAAAAAAGACTGCAGTCATAACTTCTAAAAACGGAATAATACTGTTTGTGATTATGTAATGTAGAAAATTATTCCTTTTCTCTCTTCCCTTTTTATCTCTATAGTTCAGTTCAGTTTCAATTTGTGAGACTTGTTTTTTTTTTCTATGAGATTCCCTAATTACAGCTAAGAAGCATGTGTGGGACTTCTGTAGCCACATGAAAGATTAGAATAAATTTCTTTTGTGAGATTTACAACATTCAATCTGCGGAAGCAGTACAGTGGGCTACCATTTTTGAGTCTATTGAAGGAATTGTTTATTATTTTGGTACTTTTCCATTAGCTGTATGCAAGCAAGAAATTGCCAAAGAAATTTAGCAGAATTATTTGGTGATTTTTCACTTTAAAATTGCCATAAGAAATTTGGTATAGAATTGTACATTATTTAGCGATTTTTCGCTTGTGTCTGACTAACGGAAAAGTACCATTATTTCAAAAAATGACAGCTTATTCAAATTAAATTAGAGAATATTTTTAAATTAAAGAGCTGCTCAAAATCTATTTGGTGTGCACTGCTTACATTGTGAGAAGATAATAAACCTAAGTAATATGGGGAAGCAAGCACTGACTAGTCGTGCTAATATATATATTTATATACAGTACTGTCTGCCAGTTCAAAAGATCATCATTGATATTAAGCATAGTATCTAAAGGGAATACAGAAAAGATGTCAAATTGAAAATATCAAATTTTTAATGCCCGAAAATGATTTCATAAGTTTTAGTCAAAGAACAATAATTTAAAGTTAAATTTTTATAAGTATTAAAACTTGAAACTACTTGAAGTACTTGAGTTTATTTAATGCTTAATTATATCAGAAACTAAGAACTTATTCAAAGTAGACCAGAGATTTTTTTTTAAACAATGAGTGGCTCAAAACCTTTGTTTAATACAAATTGGTCAGATATAAAAATCAATCCCAATTTTGCTGAATGGGTATGCTTCTCACTATGTGAGAAGAAAATAATTCTAAGTAAATGGAAAAACCAGCTCTTATTAGTCATTCCATAATAGGAAAATATACAAGACCTCATGCCGGCTCAAAAGAGTCACCTTGTTGTTGGACTTTATATTGAAAAGTAATACAAAAGATAACTCATCAAATTTAATGTCTGAAAACAAACAGATTTTGAACTTTTTCAATTCAAGAGCAATCTTTTAAATCTGAACTTTTGTGGATGTTAAAACTTGTTGAGTCATGTTCATCCTTCAAGCATTCAATGATATAATGGAAATAATTTAACGTATGTTCATGAATAGTGAAGTAGGTAAAAAATGTACACTTGGCTGTACAAAGATGACATACATTGATTTGTTTCAGATTAGCTCCATGAAACTGATGGCTGAAAAATCTGCATAAATTAATGACCAAATTGTTGAATTATCATAAATGAAAATTGTAACCTTTTTTTGTAACAATTATTTAAGTAATCATTAAATGATTTGTGTCATGATAAAAATGTTTTGTGTGTTATTTCACCCAAGTCCTTAATTTTAAAATATAACTTTTGTCTTGCTAAATTCTAGATAATATATAAGGATAGTTGTTTATTAATGTAAATATAAACCTTTTTATGTATTATTATTTCGAATTATCTGAAATTGTTTCTTCTTTTTCTTACTTTTTTCACTTCTCATGATCATACTGCACTATAACTAGCTCTAGTATAATGCGTTAACTATTTACACATTTCCTTGTATCTTAAATGTACATACACAGATCCCCCCCCATTTTTGAGTGGTAACCCTGTTTTGAATTCAAATAATGATCATGAATAGTTTTGAATTTTTTTCTCATTAAAATATATTTTAAAATTAATTTTATATACATATATATTAAACCTTTAATGATTCCCCCTCCCCCAATTTAGTTGTAAGTTTAATATTTCCCATAACTGCTTTTTAATTAAAAATATTTTTATTTGACGAAAAGCATGTTGAATAAGAAAATATAGTACTTTTGAAAATACAGTTATTCTTATTAATATTCCTGAACCATATTAGATCCTGTATTAGTCATACCATCATCGTTTTTCCTTGGCAATGGTGCTCCTATTGAAATAATCACTGGAAGTTTGCCTCCTGATGACTTTTCAAAAAAATTGGACAAATTATTTGATGTAAGTTTTAAGTATTTATGCTTAAGGTTGAAAGGAGAAGAAAATGGATAAAATTAAAGTTTCTTGAATATAGTATTTACATATTTGAGAAATGGTTTATGAATTTTAGTTGAATGATAATTGCAGTTCAAAGATTGCGAAGTATTTTGGTTCCTAATTTTTTTTCTAGTTATTGAATTTATAAAGCAAATAATTAAAAAATAAGAGAAAATCTAAATGCTTTTTATCCTCTAAATTAAAAAAAAATTGGAAAAGACTTGAAAGTTTTCTTTCCAAAACTGATTTTTTTAATACTACAGTTTTATAAATAACCTGGAATTGCTTCACATCTTAAATCATCACCTGTCATTTGTAAATTAATCTTTCTCATAATCAGTCTTGGCACTCTCACTACTAACCTAGCCTGCAAGATCTATATTAATGGGCTATTTTGGAATGAGTTCCCTTTTCAATCAAGAAATTCTGTGTGTGGAGCAAGAACATTCTTTGGGATAGCTTTCTTTCTGTCTTGTACCCCACAGTTGAAATAGAAACTAATCCCAAAATGATCTTTTGATATTCGCTACTAACTCTGCCAACACTTTCATGGCTGGGTTAGTAATTAAAGGGTGAGGAAATCAAATAATTGATTGATATTTAGGCAATTTAAAAAATGCTGGGAACAAACTTTTAATTATTAAGTGGCAGCAATTATCTGACAATTTATAAATTTGATGTTGAAAAGTGATGATGCATTTGGTTATCTTAACTTTAATTTTGTTCTTCAGACTTTCAGAAAAAATAATCATTTCAATATTTATATATTTTTATTTTGGTAGAATAAACAGAGAATGAGCTCATTTCATTTTTAATACTTACCATTTAATGAAGGTAAATTTATTGGCCAGCTACTTATTTATAATTTTTTTTGTAGATAAATCTTTTGAAAATTGGCATTAGGCTTGAATTATAAAAGCTATTTTTTGTTGTATGTTAAGAAATATTTTGTTGTATGTCTCATCACTAACTAGTGTCTGTTATTAACTCATGTTTTTCTGGTAAAGCATACAACTTTTAAATATCTAATGTCTAACTCAATAAAAGAATTGTCATTTTAGTGACATCTGATGTTTTTTATGAAACTGTAATATCTATACATATTGAATGTTTCATTATATTTTCCCCCACGTTTAAAGACGTATGAAAAGTCTTTTAATGTGAAAATAGAAAGTCATGGTGGTATCTCTGCCTCATCACTTCCACAAGAAGATGAAGTTTCTGTTCCTTCTGGATCACAAAGTGAAAGCTTGGAAACTGAGCCATCAACTTTAGAACCTGCTCCTTCTACATCTCAAACTGCAACAGTAATTATTTTTTATATAAAATTATCTTTTAATTAAATCTTAAAATTCTGTTTAAAAATTTTTAATATTGTTTGAAAAAATATTCAATACAATTATTTGATATTGTGGTATCCATTTTTTATTGATTAATCATCTGTTTGTCGTTAACAGTAGGTAATCTTATTTTGCCCGAATTGTTAAAGCAAAATTTGATAATATTATACTATTAACTGAATATGAAAAGTATTTAATAATAATTTCCAATTTTTTTAATTCAATTATTTTTTAGTTTGTATAAAATGTTAATATTTTTAGATTTAAATTTTTAAGTTGAAAGCAATAAATAAGGACTCTATCAATGAATTAGAAGAATTTGTATAATTATACTTCAATGCTATTTTTATTCAGTATATAACGTTAATTTTGTATTTAAAAATAATTCTTGTTTGTAAATAATTAGTTTAAATAAATGCTATTTTCCAGGCTGCTGAGGCTTGCTTACAAGAAAAAATTGAGCGGTAAGTTTTTACAAATTTGAATTAGTTATTACATTAATATTATGCATGTTTCTCCTGTACCGTTTGAATTATAATTCAATAATTTTTTAAGGAACTTTTACTAAATGAGCTATTATTAAATAATAAATTTAATATGGCTTATTGTTGAATGTGATGCAAGTTAATATTACTAAGAAGCTTACTTGATTAATTGTGAAAGAAATTGTTTTATGTATTTTAGGTGGTTACATAAATAATACATTGATTTTAATACCAATTTACAAAATGTTGCTATTACTTAGTCCTCAGGATAAAGTTATTTTTTAATAATCGCTTAGTATTTAAAAATTAATCCCTACACTCTTCCTTTCTTTTTAAAAAAAATGCCATTATGTTAGGATTTTATTTATTGTTATTATTATTTTATTTCTGAATAAAATTAAGGAAAAAAATCTTGTAAAAGAAATCTGTTCTTAAGAAAAAAACTACCTTGAAGATGAAATAGCATCTTGTAAAATATATGAATTTAATAGAAGCTATTATAAGAAGTAAATTTTTATTAATTTAAAAAAAGATAGAAATTTTTTTCTACTTTTTTTAGTTTTTAATTATTATTCATTATCACTGTATTTTGTTTTTAAAAATCATTCTTATTGCTGGTTGTCGAATAGCAGTAAACAAACATTATATGTCCATTTTGACTATTTCATAGAAGGTTTTGACAATTAATCGTGATGTAAAGTATACGAAATGTTAAAACGAAAGCCCTTCAAAACTCCATACAATCAAAAGAAAGAACATGTCAAAGAAAATTGTGACAAAGGTAGAAATCAATCAGAAATTTTAATCAATGCATGAAAATTGTTGTTACATATTTATTGTTGCATAACTCTCTTATGGTTCATATTTGCTGTCTAATTAAACTTAATCAGATATGTAATTAAATGGTCGGAATATCAAGTATGAGTTGTGGCATAGGGGATATTGGGCATTGCTAGATAGGTTTATCATGAGAATCTATATACCTTTGGAAATTGATGTACATATCCTCAAAAATTATTGACTCACAAAATAGCCCCACATTAATAAGCATTATCTTAACACAAAAAGCTACTTTTTTAATCATACCATTTTCCTTTCTATGAAATTTTTTATTTCTTTAATGCATAATCTATAATAGAGTGTGTTTTTTTCAGCCAGTTTTAAAATTAAGATGAAGAATTTTTTATGGGCAGGGGAGGGAGGGTATTGACTCAATAATTTGATTATAATAGAATTTTCATTTCAATTTTTATTTTGTAGTAGTTGCCTCAGGCCTTATCGGCATTAATGATATTGTTTATGTTAAATTTCAGATCAATCACTATAATATAGCTTCATGTTCATGATTCCACCAAATTCAGAGTACTAAAATTATTCTATTTTAGTTGTCATTTTTAAGTTCTATTTATTAAGTTCATGAACCTTGCTAAGGGAAACCAGTCTATTAGAAAAGTATTATAAACATATAATTAAAATCATCTTCTAAAATTCATATTATAATGTTATTTCACTTTTTAAATTTTTTGTGAACTCTATAGTTAATAAAAAAAAATCCTCTTTTGCGCAGTTTTTCAACTGCAGAAGAAAAATATATGATAAAATATGTCATGAAGGAATAAAAGTGATTTGAATTTTAGACAGCAATGTATTTTATTGTTAATACTTGACAAAAAATAATTATTTAAAATTTTGCATGATTTTTCTGAAAACTTTACAAGATTATTAAATTTGTAAAAAGACCTTTTTTAAAAATTTGAAACAGTCTAAAATTTATATGTAATAATATTTTTGGAAGCTATGCTTTGAAAGGGCCAAAATTTAGCTTAATTTTTAATGAATTAAAATTTTAATTTTTAAAAGTGCATTATTTTTATCTTTTAAGGCATGCTTGTACTGAATTTTGTTATTATAAATCAAATGGTGGAAGAGCAACTTGCACACACATATTTATTCACATACATCTTTATTATTGAGTGAAGAAGCATTTTTTTTTCTTTTTTTCAATTTATATACACAAAAGGTAACCTGATTTGCTTAATTTCTTTTTTTTTTTCAATATTATCAAATAATTAAGTTAATTTGTTTTAAAATGCATCTCGTATTAATAGCTGAGCTCTCTAAAAAGTCAGAAAACTGAGCAAATAGGTTAGTCAGAAAAATTAGTTATTGATGGAAGAAAACTAAGTTCAGCAAGTCCTTCACTCAGGAAATGAAATCAAGAAATTAAAAAGATATCTTTATTATTAATGAAAATGAACTTAAAAGCCATTTCTCAAGCATTAATTAAAAACAAAAGCAAACCAGTTAAAAGTTAATGAATTAACAGTAAACTAATGAAACATCCAATTAACCGACAGAAGTACAAAGTATATGCCTTAAATATATGCTCATGCATGATGTCACAGCAAATCAAAACTGAGCATGCATACAAAGAGTAGAAGCAATTTACATGAATGTAAAAATCTTAATTTCTACTGATTATAAATATTTTATTATCTTAAAAGAAATCTCCTCATTGTCATTGATACTTGCAAAGAATTAAAATTAAAAGGACTGATAATTAAGATCTGAAAATATTAAAATGCATTGTCCCTAAAGATGCATAATTGTTCAAAATTTTATTATATAGGAAAGTTAGGTAAAAAAAAAAAATGTTGTTAAGTTCTACCTTTATGAAGTTAGATAAAATAAATGTATATAAAGATGTTGATAAAAAAGATAGAATGGATATGTATATAATTTTCCAATGAAAAGATTAAAAGCTTTGTTTATCAAGGTATTTCTGTTGAAAAATTGTTGAAATTTATCCTTTATTTTGTGGGTATTTATATATATATATATACACACTGGTGTGCAAAACATAAGCAACAAGTCCCCCCCCCAATAACTGCAGCTGTTTGCAAATAGTGTACTTGAGCTCCAGAGTGTGCATGTTGAAGAAGAGCAGCAACTCAATTTAAAACACAGCTCAACTTCAATAATTTTTCTTTCACCAATTTTTATTTTTGTTAACTGTATTATTATTATTATTTCTACTTAAACATCAATTTAACTGTGACTGTAATATTGAATGTTTTATTTTCCTTCAGCTTCACTAAAAATCGCTCTGTCTCACCATCATATGCTGTAACATACAAAATTCCTTCTGATTTTTAATGTATTTCTATTCGTGAAATTTATTTTAATTTATACAATTTTTGTATAAATAAATATCCTAAAAAATACTACTCGTACAACACCATGAGAAATCATCTGAGAAACATGAAATTCAGAAATGAGAGACAGCATTTTGTGCTTAAACATTGACAGAAACATAGTTGAACATAAGTGAATACAATGCATTTAGTATGGAATCAAATAAAAAATTTCTGTATAGAACTGATGATTGTCTGTCCAAGAGGAAGAATAACAAGCAGATGTTCCTTAGCATGGGATATGCCCTCCTCTTACTGCAATGGTTGCTTCGTGCTGTCTCTTCATACATCACCAGATTGTCCAACAGTTCTTGAAGTAAGAATGCCCATTTCTCAATCGGCATCTGTTTCAGTTGTTGGGTGTTCCCCAGGGGATGTAATCATGCCACAAGGCATTGCCCCAAAGCATCCCATCTATGTTCTATGGAATTTAATTTGGGATAGAATGCTGGCCTATCTATTGAATCTTCTAATGAAATCTTCACTTTCCAGTAGCTATTGAACATCACTTGCACATCAGGTGTGTTCGTGTATTGCCATCCATAAAAACGAAGTCTAGTCCAATAGCACCTAGAAATAGATACACTTGGGGAAGATCACCTCCTTACAATAGCAATCTCCAGTTATAAACCTCTTTTGGAAATGTAGAGCTTAGACTGCCCATTCAGCATAATACCTCCCCAACAACAAGTTCAGGAACACTCTAACAGTCTCTTTCTGTAGTCTTACTGGGATGAAACCCTTCCCCCACCTCTCTGTAAACCAACTGGCATTGAGAATCATTTGAAGCGCTAAAACGACTATCACCGATAAAGAGATATGACTCAATTGATAAAATATTGTTTTTATGCTCCTTACACCATTCTACATGGTATCACTGAGGATCAACTTTCAAATGGATACAGCATTCATAATGGTGAGCGAAAAGGCCACCTTTGTGAAGGCACCTGGCCTTATCAAAGAGCGACACTTGTTGCTGTACATAGTTGATAACTGGTATCGGTCTTTTTCTGCCTGCAGGATGGTAAATCGACCATCCACAGCTGTTGTTTTCTTAGAACAGCCAGCACTAATATTTCTAACAACTGTACTTATGGCTTGTGAGGCTTTCAAAGTACACAAAACTAAACTATTGTTGACTTCGAAGTCTTCAGCTACATGGTCAAATTGCGTCCTTCATGCAGCTTTCCAATTGTTGTCTGGGTGATTTCTTCTAGCCATATTTCACAAAATATCTAATTTGCTCTTGCAGCAAATGTCTTTAAATGTGCCTACATATTTTTTCTTATCTTGCAGTCTTCTGCTGCATTTGATGATTTTACATATTTTGCTTACACTCAGGCTGCCTATGGCCTTACTTTATTACTGACATTTTACTATACTTTATTACTGACATTTGCATATGTATTACTTTTCTACTGAATTGCATGTTCATTGTGTGTGTGTATATATATATATATAATATAATTTGTGAAAAATTTTGCTGTAACTTTGAAATATTTTTGCAAAAATCTATAATTTCAGTCTTTTATTTCCATCAAGGAATTTTTTAAAAAAATAGTTTATTAGGTGATATTAAATTGAAATCACAATTCTATGATTGAAATTTTCATACCATTTGAAGCAGATAGATATCCAATGAAGGTAAACATCTTCTAACCAGACTTTCTTTATCTTTTAGGCCTCTGAAATTTTCAGCAAACCACAAATAATAATATTTCACTGTTTTGGAGGGAAATTCAAGCAATTGGTTAGAGAATTTAGCTTTTAAATCAATAAAAAAAAAGTAAAATATGTAGGACCTACAGCTTCTCAAAAATTTGGATTATTCTGTTGTGCTTTACCACTATCTTAATCATTAAACTAAAAATGGACTGTGCAAGATATTTTCGGGGACTATGCAAAGTGTCATTAAAATAAATAAAAAAACTTTTATGAAATAATAATGCATATTTGTATTTAAAAGCAAATGCGTATAAAAGTTTCATGAAAGTAAATTTCTAAGCAAAAAAATATGTTGTTTTTAAAAAAGTAAGATTCTTAAATCAAGAGATATAATGATTTGATTTTGGAAGAAATAAATAAAAAATATTTAATTTTAAAAATTCAGTATATTATAAACAAAAAAAAACCTTCAAATTTAAGCCAATAATTATAAAAAAGAATTTGTGCCTTGGTGGTATATTAAACAAGCCATATGATCTAGAGCTACCATATTTAATACAAGTATACTTTAGAAAGTAGAAAAGTGTATTTCAAAACAGATTATTTGAAATTTTTATTAAAAATTATGCAATGTTTTTTTTTGGGGGGGGGGGGTATGCTCATTCCCATGGATGTTATTGGATAATACTGTATAAAAATTTTGAACATTACTTTTTTAACAATATTGATTTAATTGTCATTGTTAAAAATATTTGTCATATTAGTTAGTGTTTTTATATTGCTGTTATATATTGTTATGGATAATTTCAATCTAAAATTTAAAAAAAAATTCCCATATCTAACTATAGGCTTGGTATAGTCTGTTTATAAACAGGCCAATAAGCTAAAAAAAAAACAGACACATATTTAACATGAAGATATGATATACATCTGGTGTACACAAAAAACAGCACTCAGTACAAAGCAGATGCCAGGCAGCAAAATGATAGTAACAACATAAAATGGCAAAGAGAACTCTGCAGAAAGAGAGACTTCACAGAATATTCAACTGCCTGCGAATATTTCCATTTACATCTGCTATTTTCCTCTGTTAATGGACTTAAGCTGAACTTGATTGTCTCATGACTAACTGATCATTTCAGCTCACTAAATTAACTCCAACTAAGTCTCTCTGGAATAATTCTGAATCAAGGCAATGCAACTTTGAAAGATTTTCATAATCCTCATCCTAATAGTTCCTCCGCCTGCCAAAATAATTCTGGAATTTCTATTTTGTAGCCCAGAAATCATTATTTGGCATAGTTTTATCATTCATCAGATTTACATGTAAAATTATTTTCTTTACAATATAAGAATTTAAATAAGGGAACAAATTTACAAATTTTTAATATTATGTATAAATTGTTTGTTAAATCTGCTTATTATACAGAATGCTTGTAAATATTTTTTTAAAAAAATAAGAGCAATGATAGTACATATTAAAACAAATAAAATTACTATAAAAATTAAGATTAAAATGCAGCCATGGCTGGATGAGGAAAGAAACATTCGGTTAGTGAATATCGGAGAAATAATGTTCTCTTGGGGAAGGAGAGTCTTAATGAGTGAAGCAACCGTCTTTCTTCAAATTGCACTGCAACTTAATCGTGGAGACAAAATGAATCTCCTAATTAGCAAAATGATCGCCCATGTTTTGTCTACAGACATATCACATTTTAACCTTTTTTTAACTGTTTAAATATTTCAGAATGTATGCTTGAAAAAATTGTATCTATTTTTGAAAATTTCTAAATATTTTTTTATGTTTGTTTGATGTTGCATAGCAGGCCCATGTCATATCGAGTGAAGGTTAGACTTGAGTTTAAAGCTAATTTTCCTTTTTGAATGCTCTGCCACATGCAATCTATGACATATATATATATATATATATATATATATATATATATATATATATATATATATATTAGAAGTGCTACAGATGACTGAGGGACCAATATTGGTGGGTATTTGGAAAACATAGATTCCATAGTATGTCTGCATGAATTTGATCACCCATCTTATGTTGCAATAACAATTTATGAATCAGTTATTACATGTCCTTTTCATATCAAATTATCTGAACTAGTATGATATATTTATGAAGAGAAATTTTAAAGTGTTGTGAAACAATTGCATTCCTTTTCATATAAATATTCCATTTTTCAAACTTTGTGAAAAGCCGTTATTTTAGATTAGCATTTAAAACTGAAATTTGTTATTTTCAAAGCCTAAGTTGGAAAAAAAAGGGGGGAAACCCCTTACTCTTTTTTGCTGCATTTTATACCTTAATATATAAAATCACATTTATAATTTAATTGATGTGTAAATAAGTGTCGCAGGAAATGAGGAAGCATGCTTAAGTTTAAAAAAAGGATACTAGTTATATGAATGATTTATGTATTTAAACTATGCACATATATCAGTAAATACAATGTAATGAATGATCATTCTTCCTCCTTTTTTAATGAAATTTATGTGTTTTATAGTGCTAGAATTTTAGTGGAAGCTCAGCGTCAACAGAAAGCTGAAGAAGAGAAACGGGTAATTATATCAGTTGGTACTGTAAGTTTAAGAAATCAAATGCAGATGTTCTTTGTATCCAATTGTGCCATTTCAAAATTAATTCAATTCATTTAATTGTTTTAAAGGGTTTAATTTCCTTATATTGACCGGTCATAAGATTAAGTTGGACTTGTATTGTAACAAGTAAACTAGGTTTAAAGTAACTGTTGTGTTTCTGTTCTCTACTTTTTGTAAATTTACCCTCTTATTTTGACACTTTGTTTACGAAATTTTAGAATATATAAATTTATTATTTAGTAAGACGATGTAGTAAGGAAATTTAGTAAGGCGATGAAACAATTTCTAACAAATCATAGCTATGAAATACTATTTGAATATCATTTTTATCATAATCATAGCAACTGTTGCTCCTACTGTTCATAGAACTACTGTTAGTGGTTGATAGATTGAACAATAGTTATAAGTGTATTGTTTGACGTGAAAAATAGGTGGATCTTACTTAAATGCACTACATTTTTAAAATGCTCTGACTATTTAAAAAAAGCAAATTATATTTATAAAAATAGTTCTTTAAAAGATATATGGCAAAATATATTAAAACAAAAGAAATAGAAAAATAGTCTGCTGAAGTTGAAAAAAATTTGATTTATTAGTAGATTTTTAGGGGGGAGGGTCTTGCAACCACCATTAAAACTTGTAAACCCCATCTTTATAAGGCATTTGGCACCTATCAAAAGTTTGAGAAAAATTGGACAGTAAAAGAACTATAGTATATATTGAATTTTTATGACTCTTCCTGCTACTATAGAAATTGCTCTGGTTATACTTATTGATGATAGAAAAATTTCACTGTCACTGCCAATTTTATTTACTGTGATTTTTAATTTTCATGATTTTATTGTATTTAAAGTAATGGCAATCACATGTCTCAATACTCCAAACACTCTAATGAGCCCAATTCATGAATTGAACAAAGAGCAGAATGGGCCCATTATTTGCCTATCAAATCATAAACATGGAGCTAGTGCTAGTGAGAACTAAAACTCCGAACTGTTACGATCACATTGAGTGAAAGTCCTCCAAGACTAACATTTTCTATAACTTTCTGAGGCAGATTGACTGAAACTTGAAAATAATTTCTAATAAATATCAATTTTAGCATTTTCACCTTTATTTGTGTTTTATTTATTCCTTTACTAATGTTAAATGCTATAGTATAGACAACACTAACAAGTGTGTGTAAGGAATCTCTTACAGATTAATCTGGATATATCAGCAATATGAAAAAATTTCTTTTAACCATTAGCAGTCTCTTGTTAAGAAAGATTTCTAACCTAAGGGAAGAAGCATACAAGTTTTCAGAAAGCAAAATATTTAGCAAAATAAAATTCATAACAAAAATGAAAAAAAAAAATTATGTTGATCAGTTATAAATTAAAACAAAATCAAAAATCTGAAAAATAACTTTCTGCATGAAAATTCCACACATTCATAGCCAATAAGGTTTTATTTCATAGTTATCTGATTGTTTAAAAATTTTGTGCATTTAATTTTTTAAAATTATTATTATTTATTTTTTTGAAACCAGATAGGAAGGAGAATTAAACATTTAGAGAAATGAAAAATAAGAGCCAGCTTATAATGCAAGCTAAGCACAACAAAAAATGAATTTTTGTACTCTATTTTATTAATTGCTTCAAATGAATCAATCATGCATATCCTTCGTCAAATATTTGAGGATACTGGATATATTTCTCACATTTAACAGCACTTTCCTAATCAGTTTTGACTATGTTGGCAGTAAAAAAAATTAATCAGTCAATAAATTACACAAGTAATATTATAAAAAATTAAAAACAAACAAATATTCATAGGGAATGGAAAGATTTTATTTTTTCTCAGATAGTGGTGAAAGACATTTCTATTTGCCAAGATATGTTTTTGAGTGCTTAAAATAATGTGATGTTGATTAATGCATTGGAGAAACTTGTCACAGTGATACAGGTGCACAACATTATTATTTTAGAAGAACTAAGAATAGTATCCATATAGTATTTTAAATCATGTAAAATTTTATTGACAAAAGGCAACATTATTTGCCTTTCTTTCATAAAGTTCAATGGCATGCGATTCATTTCAAAAGGTCTAATAAATGTGGTATCTATCCATTCTTCTTTTTTTGCATCTAATTAATTAATTTATTGGTATTTGAATTCATGGAAAAATCTTGGTTATATATCAATCGATAATTATCTGTTATTGTAACTGTGCAAGATATTCAGCTTACTAGAAACAAGAAAATCTGGAAATAGTTTAAAAAAATTCTGAAATATTGGGAAAAATTGATAGAATTTATTCAAAAGTTAGAATTTCTTTATTTTGATAATAGTTATCATAGTCAATAATTCTTTAGTCCTTTTTTTATAAATAGAGTGAAACACCATTGGCAGCATTGAAAATTAATTGTTTATGAAATTTGAATTGGTAGTCATTTTTGATGTTGCATGCTTGCAACATGTTCACATTTAAATTTACAAGGGACTGAAATTTTGCTTGTGTGGAATTATGAATGCCATAATTTGAGAAGTTTTTTTATTCAATCGTAAACAGTAGGGATGCACAACCTATGGCCCGCAGGCCAAAATTGGAATCTGTAGCCTTTGAAGTTGACCCGCAAATGTTGTTAGTAAAATAAGACTAATTTAAAATGAAATGATACTTTTTCAAATAAACAGAGAGAAAAAATCTATTACAAAAAGGATTCTACATTTAAATAAATAATTTGCAGTTATTCATTACGTTTATTTACTTTTCATTTTACACTTGGTTATATTTGTGCAATATAGCTACCTTAAACATGAATAATTGTGTTATCATTACCACAGAAGGAGCAATATCAATGACTGGTTGGTAAATTGAAATGATTATGCTGTTAAAAGAACACCTTGCCCAGTGTGGTGTAGAATTATTGCAGTTTCATTGCATTATTCGTCAAGATAATTTATGTGATAAAGAATTGATATTTGCAAACCTAATGCAGTTTGTATTTGAAGAAATTAACTTTATTTGTAGTATTGCCCTCAAACAGGGGATTCAAAGAATTTTTAAAGGGCTCTGATAATCATCCTTCTGATATTCTTTATTACACAGAAGTTAGATGGCTCAGCCGAGGAGTTGCCCTTAAACGTTTTATGGAACTATTTGATGAAATTGTTACATTTCTAAGTGAACCATGATGAAAATACTAGACGGTTAAAAGAAGCAATTTTCCAGTGTGATTTGGCTTTTCTCGCAGTCATAACAGGCCATTCGAATGACTTAAAAGTTATGTTTGTTTCAAAATCAGCTGAAAACTACAAATTTTGTGTACCTTTCCCTTCTGCCAAAAAAATGCATAAAAAATTTCCACACATGAAAATGTATTATGAGGATCAAATTTAAATTTTATTTCATGAATTTGATTATGGGTTTTCAGATTTTGAAAAGTGCAAAATGTATTTTCTTCATTTTTTGTTAATGTAAATCTTAGTGGATGAGAGTATACCGTTAGCCTTGATTGATTTACAGACTCGGATTTTTACAAAAATCAATTCAAAGAAAAACCAATATTAGAATTTTATAAAAGACTTACCAGAGGAATTTTCATTTTTAAAGCAAAATGCAGCTGCATCTGCAACTTTTTTTTGGCAGCACTTACATTTGTGAACAAACTTTCTCACTAATGAATTTAAACAAATCAAAAATAAGAAATAGAATAGCAGATGAGAACCTTTATTTTGTTCTACGTATTGTCACAACCAATCTTAAACCCAACATAAAATCAAATATTCACTTTCAGCCATCTCATTAATTTTTACTAATTTTTTCTCAAAATATTTAGTGTTCTCTACATAATTACTAAAAAATTTTCCTCTGTTATTCTATTTCAAGCTTTCCTCCTTTTTACCAATGGTCTTTTTTTGGGGGGGGAAGCAAAAGTATTTTAATCATAATTTTGTGTTTTATTCATTGCATAATTTGTGCATCAGTAAAATAGGTAAAGTAATAATTGTAATTCATGCATATTACTACAAAAAAAAACCAGTGTTTTTGCGTTTGTAATATGCTTTAACCTTCACATGCTACTTTGGCCCTCGGCATGATCCTTTTTCATATTTTTTCCCAACCTCAAAAGATTACCCCTCAAACCTGCCCCCCAACCTCAAAAGGTTGTGCATCCCTGATAAACAGGGTACACCAGATTCTGCTTATGTTGTCTAATTTAAAACTTCAAATCGATTCATTATTTTCTTATTTATATCTTATATTATTTATATTTATCAACATTTTTTAATTGATTCTTTCAACACAGTGAGGAAGATGGAAAATCAGTTAATGTATTTGTAGTATTACCAATGCTTAAAAAATAATAAGAATTTCAGATTATTAAATATATTATGATAAAAGTGTAAATGTAATTAAGAGCAATAATTTCATTTCTGCACTCTGTGGGGTACAACTAAGCCTAACTCTTGTAACTGTTATAGCCTACTTAATGATCTTCTTTTATTGAAATTTAAAAGCAATGAATTGAAAAATAACCATTTTAATGAAAAATTGTCATGTTACTTTTTCATATGCAAAATATTTTCAAAAAAATTTGGATTGAAGTTTTTAAAGAATTATTTTGTTTTAGAATTCCCCAAGTCTAGAAAACACAATTTTGGAATTATATCTGTCTATGAACATGTCAACTACAAAGCATTTGGGGCATGTTGTATTAATATATGCAATTTTTTTTTTACACTAAATGTATAAATGTGTATCAAATTTTGAAAATGAATCCATTTCAAGGAAGATTTCTGTCAGTTGCTTGTGTATAAAATGTAAATAACTAGTTAGATAAATTCTGCTATTTTGGTTAAGTATTGAAAATATAGATAAGTATCAAATTTTTGAAAAAATTCCTCAAAGGATTAATGTCAATCTGTTCTTTGCATTTATGTAAATGCACTAATTCAGGAATTGCTTAGATAAAATGCTTGAATCAATTGCTTAGATAAATTCAATTTAATATATGATGCTACAAAAATTGCAGCTGTGTGTCAAACTTTGGTTTCATTTGGATAAATAGCTTCCAACACACACACATATTCCTATTACTTTTACACTTGACTGCAAAGCACAGAAAAAATGTGTGCTACATTAGCAGGTTTTTTTAACTTTAGTTCTGATTGTTTACATATTGCAAAAATAGGATTATTGTGTTAATGAATATTCAAAGTTAATTCAAAACAGAATATTAATTGACAACATTATACTTTCTTTACACTTTTGTGTGTGTGTGTGTGTGTGTGTGTGTGTGTGTGTGTGTGTGTGTGTGTGTGTGTGTGTGTGTGTGTGTGTGTGTGTGTGTGTGTGTGTGTGTGTGTGTGTGTGTGTGTGTGTGTGTGTGTGTGTGTGTGTGTGTGTGTGTGTGTGTGTGTGTGTGTGTGT